>JAQGBT010004120.1:0-17471 GCA_034698585.1 Disparrhopalites patrizii | reverse complement strand
TGTCCCTTCCCCACGTCACGAACAACAATAAAATCAATACATAAATAAATATATATATATTTAATTTATATTTTTCTACAATATTTCCTTGCACCCCTCCCTCCAATAAATTCAAAGCTAATAATTTCGTTCCGCAACATCAAGATTTAGTAGTAGCCAAATCAGCCATTTTGGGGGCTAAATCAGGTGTTTTACAAATTGGGAATACTTGGAAAATTACCCTACCATCAAGCCACATTGCATTACCAATTCAAGTACATACATAATGTGAAGAAAGATGTAGTGCTTCCTAAAAAAATATCTGATTAAATCCCTCTCTCAAGAAGCTTGTAGGCGGGAATTCCCAGACAAATCTCACGGAAGAGTAGTCTTAGGAGATTAAGGAAGGACATATCACTAACGTGTATCATCACAGAATGTCTAGTAGCTGCCGTATCATTTTCCCCTAACTAGTTTTTCCCCGTGGTTTGTTATTTCCCAAGGATATTCCTCATTACAAATGCATATTCTTGGAGCCTCATGTTTACTTTCCCGGAGCCAGAGTTTTAATCTCAAATACAAGTCATTTCTTATTAGATATTCATTCATTCTTACCACACAAAATGAGGTCCCATATGACTCTTTTTTCCTCAAGTCACCAACTTAGTCGTCTACGTCAACATGAAATTGACGGTACTAATAATTATTGAGGCTTATCATAACTATCATGTAGACTGGTTTGTACGGGTCTTATACGATGAGTTACGGGAGAATCTCAACACATTTCTCTTCGTGTCTTCAACACTCTCAATTGATGTTTTTAGTGGTTCCAGGTTAAATGGAAATTTCCCTCGTAGTTGTTTCCCCGTATTTTTTTTTCTTCCTTTCCCTTGCCCCTTTAAGTAACTGCTATCAATATGTATTTGATAAACATGTTCATTTTTTATTCATACTTTGAAATGCTACTGTCATGGGTAGAGAAACTCACATAAATGGAGTAAAAGCTAAAGGAAGTCAGAAATTGGGGTGATATAGGAGGGAATATTTGTGGCATGATAGCTTTTTTAATACATGCCTATGTAAGTCCATCAAATTTAACAAGTTTTTTCTCCCCTTGACTTCTTTCTCCTTTTTTTTCTTTGCCTTCCATAAATTCTGTCCACGCATTAAATTATATATATATGTATGTATCTGCAGGTATGCACATACATGGAATATATTAGTAGTACATATAGAGGACTTTTCCAGGAACGGTAGGATTCATATGAACAACCGAATTTCGTCCCCGAGTAAGCTCTTATTCCCAATAAAGGCCAGGGCAATAAAAAATCCACAGGTATAGGTATACTTACACAAACAGGCCAAAAAAAGGAAGACTGACATAGGTAAATAAAAGGCGTTTGTACAAGCGTTCGCTCCCAGTAAAATCAATTCCCTTGTCCACGTTTAAACACCGGTGTTTTCCCATTCGGTCCCATGACTATGCTTGGTCCCAGTAAAAAAAAAAGAGTAAAACCTCAAGTACTCCAAATTCATTCACACCCGAACAAGTTATAACACTATGGGACATACTCCCTTTGTTTTTTGGGGGCTCATTCCGATTCCTCAGAGGGACATGCTCCTACATGGATTAACCAGCCCTAGTTGAATGGGAGTACTACCCCTGCGTGGCATTTACTATACAAGGTTATTCCCGAAAAACTATAGCATCCGCAGATACATACAAGAGGCGGGTGGTTGTAAGGAAATCGGATTTGGTTTTGCTAATCATTTTGTTTTACTCTTTTAAAGCCTTCCTATTACACCTTTTACTTCCATAGGGACATCAACCTCCTCCGCACGGGGCATCGTGAGACTCTCCCCACCCTCGTGTCAGCCTCAGATAAGGTAGCAATACCGTGACTGTGGCTTGGATAAATCTAACAATAAGTATAGTATTATACTATACCCGGTAAAGATTATTTACCGGGACAGATAGACTAAGCGGAAAATGAGTGAGCGAAGGTTTGAAAACCTCAAGACATCTTTTTGAGAGAGAGAGAAAGCATTCTCAAGACTTTAATTAATTTCATTGTCATTAAATTTATCCAATTAACAAGTTCCTATTAATAGTTTCCCCATCACTGGTTTCTTACACGATATACGGACATTGTTCTTGGGTATTCTTGTTAATAATATTAATAGTGAGAGCTCTCTATAACTTCTCCATAGCTACCTTCTCTATAAGAATGAAAGGCTGTGTATTGTCCATAAGGGAGGGATACTGTGTCGGGCATCGATTTCCATCCATGTCTTTATTAGTCACAAAATGTCGAACATTCCCAAAAGGTATGGAGTGGGCGGGTATAGGGCTTGGAGAGGAAATTCAATGAGTAAACATTGTGAAGGACCAACAACAGTCCCAAAAATCTGGGTTACTTACACTGTACACTTTTACAGACAATCTACAGAATTCCAACTCTGTAGTACGACAAGGGAAAATCTTTTTTTTTGTCCCAAAAGAATTGCCTCTCCCTCTATACACCTTACAATCGCAAAAGAAAAGGAGCCTGGACGGGATTTTTGCCGTGTCACTCCATCCTTTTATGAAGTTGGGGGAAAAGGCTGAGGAATCATCGGGAGACAGTGATAAGCCAACCGCACTCAAACGTCACGATGTCTTCCATTCACGCAATCCTCTCTCATCACGACTCTCTGCATGATTGTTGGTTAAGTATAATGTTTATGAGTAGTGTTGTGCTTCCTCTAACGCTATATTTTATGCTATATGGATGGCAGGAAAAATCCCGGGGAAGTTCCGGAATATTACGTCAGCAACGGGTTATATGGAGGGAATCTCAATTGATTAGAGGGAACTCTCCTTCAAAATGGCTTACCTTCAATCTCAGTCACTAAGAGAAAGTGAAAATGAAAGACTTGAAGGGGTAAATTTCCCTACAGAAAGACTGAGGTATGAAGGTGAGGCCACGTAAAATGAAATTAAACCTGACATTGGTATTTCCTGAATGGAATACAGCTCTGCTACACATATTTATAGTAATAAGCATGCCTCCAAATTTCTCCTCCGCCAACCACAACCACTCAAATTAAGTAGGTATTTGACATATTGCATCAGTATGGAGTCAAATTGTCAAATTGACTCATCAAAAAGGGGTGGGAAAACGCTGGGGCAATCCTATTGCATACTCCCTTTCTAAAAATATGCATACTTATAGTAAGTGATACATGTTTATATATATATACCTGCGTATACCAGTATACCGGAGATACATGTACCTATCTACTATTGACACGAGTTCTATTTCAATATAGGAAATTTCTAGAATGAATAATGTACACTCCTTGAACTAAAATTAGAGGCAATGGAAAGTGTGGCAACCTCAGCCCACATCAAAGGTCGACGGAGGGACGATGTTGTATTGAATTTAATTGAATCTCAGCAACCATTTTCCCTTGGTCATAACCTTTTACTAAATACTTACTCACTCCCTCCCAGTAAAAGAGATTTCTTTCACACGTGCTCGTCCACACTCATTGGTATGGTTTGGGGGGGGTCAATGAGAGAAAGACCACACATTTAGTTTGGACTTGATCCATGAAAATAACATTTCGATTCAGAGGAAACACCTTGTGGGAAATGGCTTAATATATGCCCTTGTGAGGGGGTGTGGATGCTTTGGAGCTCAAAATGTGTGCTGGGCACGTTTTCTCCTTCCTTTCTCTCATGGCTCTATTTTTGCCTTTGCCGCAAACACCCCCCAAAAAAACAAGGGAGAGATCACATGGAGCACGCCACCACCGGATGAACTTGATGGGAGACGTTTAATTAAACTTTTTAAAAACTTCTAAGGAAATCTCATCATGCTTCTAATCCTAAGTAAACCCCGGGTTACTCAAATCCGCTAGTGTGGAGGCGGGGGCAAGGGAGAAAGTAAAATAAACACACAAGGGACACACACGCACTCACAATGAGGAGGAGAGGAGCTTAAAAAAAGGCAACATAATACTAATAATAATATCTTTCCCACCATCCATATCAAGTGTGTTTTTTCCCCTTCTTTTTTTTCTTTTTCCTCCCACTTATTTCTCTAATTTTTTGCTTTATACGTGAAAGCACTGCATAATTGTTGGGGAAAGCGGGGGCAAGAGAGAATCCAAACGAGTATGCACAGTTGGGGAAATCGAAATGTTCCATGTTTGTACGTATGCCAGGATCAAGGGTAGCTCCTTTTTTTTTGTCTTCCTTACAAGACCAAGAGATTGACACTCGTAAGAGAGAAAGAACCGAAGAAGGGTAAACCGGAATACCAAGCAGGGCCAGGTTATCCAGAGAGAAGGTAATATCCGTCATTTAAAGGGGTCAAAAGGGAGATGAGAGAGCGAGAGAGATAAAAAAAAATAGAAGAGAAAGTTTTTGTCTTTCTCTTCTGGGGGTACGCTAAAATCTATGGGAAGAGAAAGTGACGTTAATTTTTTTGAACATTACCTTTTACAGTCGGTTGAAACGGTACATTGTGTAGCCTGTGGTGAAGGTGTCTACTTTCGGTCAACGTGCGAGTCCCCAAAATTGGGTGGGTTTCTAGGATCTGCTACAATGCTTTTGGCTACCCATGAGTTCCAAACGTTCCTTTCGTCTCCTCTGCCTCGTCCCAATCCCGCCTCTTCCTCCGCTTGTTGCTGATGTTCTCCGGGTGAAAAGCTTGTCGACTTCTTTCTTCTACCACTGTCAATGGGAGGTGAGGGGAAGGAACAAAAGAAGACAAAATAAAATTATGTACTGGAATGCATCAGACTAAGTAAACAAATGCTTTGTGTTATAACCTCCCACTTTCTTTCTCCCCCTCCAGAACCTTCCACTTTTACTCTATGCAGTATGGTTACAATAGATTTCAAAAGATTACTACAGGGAAAAGGAATTTTTGTCCTTGAATTGTTCTCTCAAGAAAACCTTCCATTGTCAAATTAACATAATACAGACATGGTTAATGTCCTCTGGCTTAAAAGGGGTAGGAGAATTTTTTTTGGGGGGGGAAACGAAGATTGGAGAGAAAGTAAAGGACGGATATTGTGGGGAGAAAAGAAACATTGGTATAACGAAGGGAAGCCTATGGACGTCACACATGTAATAAATTCCTTGTAGCATGTGACTCGTACTTCGAGAAACAATTCCATCTTTTTTAGAAACAATAAACAATATGCACAGTCACTTTCTACATCTGCACGTGTATATGATGTCAGTTGACCAAAAAAAAATGCTTCTACCTCATACTTTTCTTCTCGTTGGGAGGAAAATATGAATGGTACGGCGAGAGGAATATAATGACAGTTGCTTGGAATCTCAAATTTCCTCAATAAATGGAGATTCCTTGGCACAAGGGAGCAGAAAAAAAGGGGAAGAAGAGGAAGAGTTACATTTGACAGGGGAAATTCTTTTGCATTTACAATCAGTGGAGAAAATTTGTGAATCTCTCTTCTACTCCTTCAACCCACAATGTATCGATTCTCAACATTTTTGCACATATATTGAAACTCTCACCCACACAAAAACACGCCTATCGTTCCTCAAGAATGCCACAGTTAGAACTCGGGAATATTTGAGAAGCCAGAAGAATCAATCTTTTGCTTTTAATATTTCTTCAAAAAAAAAAAAGAAAGCAAAGAAGAAGACAAAAAAAAACTTTCGTTCTCCCCCACGTACATTCACAAGAGTTGTTAGCTAATCCATTTTCTTTTCTCCTGTCATGTTCCCCAAACATTTAAACCTCACCCGTGACAAATTGAATTTGGTGTTTTTTGTGAAAAAAAAAACTTGTTAGCTAAACTTGATCCCCATAAACTCGGGTATTGTAGAAGGCGGTTTCTTTGTATGTAAAGTGTTAATCAAAAGTTTTTCCGGGGGAAAAATCTTAAAATCCTCTAATTTGATTCACCTATTAACTTACCCGGGGATTTCTTCCTTCTCCAAGCCCACACAGCACTTCTTCACCACCGTTTTTGATGGGAAGGCTGAGCATGAGCCTATACACATGTTATATCTACCTGATATACATGAATATACGGGTAAATGCATTCGGAAGTTCCCTCACCACCCCCGGTAATGTCCCACAATATTAGAAATCAAATCACCCATGCTCAATATGGGATGAAAAAAGGTTTGTGAGCGTGGGAAGAAGTGGCTAGTAGTATTCTTATACAATTACAGAATGTTAAAATGCATATGGAAATTTTGGTGAGAGCACAGACGTCATAAGGTCTCCTCTTTCTGCCTTCAGGCTCTGCCTTTGTCCCATTCACTTTTCGGGAACAACCCCACATTGAAAAAATTCTTTCTCCCACCCCCGCCCTCCCCACATATATTCCCACTCCTACGGAGACGCACTATGCCATGAACAAAAATGTATATTTCTGCTATTGCCACTAAAAATAAAATGTATGGAATAGAATCTGAATCTGTCAAAGGTCAAAATTTTTTTAAAATAAGGGGAAAGTTCAACCCTGTATTCTTTTCATTTTGCCCATTTTTCCTCAAGTGACTGTGACATAGAATGAATGAGAAGAGATCAAATGGAAGGAAGTTCTTGAGCGTTTTTTGAACTTGAACCTGAGCTTATTATAGTCATACTTACATTTTGTCGAAATCAAGAAGACCAAAAGACAAATCATTGTGTCTCTGCCATCCCCGCACCCGATGTCCATTGTACTTTTGCAATGCCAATAACGTCTCCAGTTCCGCTAGCCTCTGATCAGACTGCCGCTTGTGTCGGTTGCTGTAATGTCATAATACAAGGAGAAAAATAAAATAACATCCAAAAAGAAAACCACAAAGTCAAAGCACGAACATAATTGCATGACACATGTACTGCCAAACAACATCATTGCCCCTCCTCAATGTCCGGCGTGTCTCTCTTTCTCCCAGTATATACATACGTCTTTACCACTAATTGGAGAAAATACCTTTGAGCCAAACAGAAATCCTGCACACACACACACATAAAGCAAGCAAAGCTATAAAATACTGGACAGGATTTTGCAAAAGAAGCTCAAGCCCCTCAGAATTTTGGTGGAGAGGTCGTCCTTACGTCAATAAATGGGTTGTAAGAAAACAAAGGTCTTGAGATGTAGCTGATTGGTCCTCCTGAACTAACATTTATCTTTGTCTTCTCAAGATTAAAAGTAATCAATGAGGAGAAATATTATTTGCGCACATTCCTCTTTATTTGGTCTATATACTGTAGTTTGTCGTGAGAAAACAATGTCATCGACTTCTGAGGGCATTTATATCCCTCGTAATTCCTCTCCCCCAAATTTCCTTTATTTATAGTAATACCCACTTTGCTCAGGCTGGTTTTAAAAATTTTAGGTTGCAATATTAATGAACATAAGGGTTTCTACGTCATCAACAACAGTGCTATAGAGTTCGAAAATGTTAGAGTTTCACAAATATAATGTTGTGTAACGTATCTAAATAGCTATTTTGAATAATAATATTTTGCTGAGTGTTTTCCTTCTAGCATTGACTTTTCCCGTTTCCTTTGTATGTGTACACTTTCTCTTCAGGAGACGATACCCGGGCCTTTGGCCGTATTTGTAAATATGTAGGAAACATACAAAAGCAAAATAATAATTATTTTTACTATTTTTTCGTCTCTCTCTCTCTCTGTCTGGTTCTCTCTCCAGACACTCGCACTCGTATTTGTCGAGACTCTTCCTCTCCTATCCGGGGTCAATTCTTTCTCATACTGACTTTGGGAATGAGCATTCAAGTTCATGCAAAATTCACGTGCATTTGACGCACTCCTAACAATAAGCTATAGGAAATGGGAGTACGAGGGAAGGAAAAACAGGAAAGGTAATACGTTTTCCTTATCCCAAATGAAAAAAAAAAGTATTGTGATGAGCTTTGCTAACACTACACACACCACTATTAATGTTGCGATTGCTACATCTTTGGCAATGTTCTGTGAGAGAAAATTGAATCCCTAAATAAACAAATATCATGCAGGTAAAGTATGTGCTTGATTGATTTTCTTGAAAAAGGCTCCCAAAGTGTTTTTTTCATCGTAAGCCTCTTTCCCATCATACATTTACTGCTTTCTCTCATCTGCCTGCCTTCACAGACATGGGCTACTGGCCGGAGGGGGAGGTGAAAGTTTTATTCGAGAGAGATTACATCTACTACAAGCCCATTCTGACATCAGTGGAGCTACATACTGCATAATTTATGAACAAGGTCGAAAGGAGAATATTGAAATTAATCATTTAGTCCCTTTCTCTTGTATTTTTACGGTGGAAAAATGATTAAAATGAATCATATCCTTCCTCCAGAAATAAAACATTTACACGTGAACTTGTACTTAACTTGGGTTGTCCGCTCCAATTGATTCCAGTATACTTTTTGGATATAGTTTGATTGTTTCAAATCAATAATTTTGTGGATGAGAGGTAAGTACATATTTGTCTAATTACTTGCTTCTCATTACCAAGGTTGATATCTACTCAATTACAATAACTCGTGCGTTAATTGAGGTATTATTTTAAGAATTTGCCCTTTCGAAATTCCCAAAAGGGTTTGCGAAGCGCTGGTATGATCCGGTTTTTCAATATATGTACTTAGGTTACCACAAATAGCTTTTAAGACTAAGAATAGTTAGGAAATGTCATGCAACAGAAAATAAGGCTCATTTTGAGATAAAGAAAAACTTTTGCGTAACACATTTTTTTCTTTTGCAAAAACAGTTACCAGTTACCATCCAGCACTTCATTGCCACGCGGGAAGTTATCACAAACTTTTTGTGCAATATTCATGGAAGCTTATCTGTCACCTGTGTGTCAACACATTTTCCCCCTTTTCCCCTCAATTGACGTAAAGGTCTTTGGGTAAACTTTAGCATTCCTATACATAATGTCTTTTCACAACTCCATTTAAACGCTAATCGTGAAGAAGTTGAAAAGTTAAGTTGAATTCCCTGGTTTTTTTGGTACCTAAGCGTTTTTTTCTATTTTACAAGTTACATGACATTCCCCACTGAAAATTGGCTGGTGTGAAGCAATAACGACTGGGGTGTTCCGTCAAGCCAACGAAAATTCAAAAAGCCTTTCTATGTAGGCGTTTTGCTTCAGGAAATGACAGGGACATAATAACTCATGTATGGTCACGCTGTCACTGCCGTTGTATTTCCTTGTCAGCGCAAGCCATGGGTAAAATATCTTAATTACTCCAGGAAACATGAGAAACCCTGTCAGAAATACCGATATAATTGAGGTATTTACATTGCTTTCCCTACGCAAAACCTGACACACGGATCATGTGTTTTGTTTTTGTTTTCCCTTGCACTTTACACAAACCTACAATTAGCTGGTGAAGTTACTATCACCTACTGCGACAGAGCAAGCGAAGCCCAGATAGGGGAATACGAACCAGAAGGGAGCAGATACGAGATGGAGCGATGCAAATGAACGGGAACAATGGAAAGAAAGGGAGACAAATGAACACACACAAGGAAGAGAGACGACTACAGGAAAGGGAAAAAGAAAAAGAATGGAAAGGAGAGAGAAGAATAAAAAAGAGAGACGAATTAAATAAAAGGAAAGAGAAGAATTCACAAGAGAGAAGAATTGAATAAAAGGAAAGAAGAATTCACAAGAGAGAAGAATTAAATATAAGGAAAGAAGAATTCACAAGAGAGAAGAATTAAATAAAATGAAAGAGAAGAATTCACAAGAGAGAAGAATTAAATAAAATGAAAGAGAGAATTCACAAGAGAGAAGAATTAAATAAAATGAAAGAGAGAATTCACAAGAGAGAAGAATTAAATCAAATGAAAGAGAGAATTCACAAGAGAGAAGAATTAAATAAAATGAAAGAGACGACTTAAACGAGAGACATAGGAAGAGAAAAGAGAAGGAGAGAAGAATAAACGCGAGAGAGAAAACAGAAGGAGAGAGATGAAAAAAAGAGAAGGAGAGAGAAGAAAAAAGGGGAAAACCAAGGACAGAAAAAATACAGGAAAAGGCGAGAGAAGAACAAAAGCGACAGAAAAGTGAAGGATAGAGAAGAATAAGAAAAGGATAGAGCAGAATAAAACAGAGAATAGAGAAGGAGAGAGAAAAATAAAACAATGAGAAAAGAGAAGGAAATAGAAGAATAAAACAGTGAGAAAAGAGAAGGAAATAGAAGAACAAAACAAAGAATACAGAAGGAAAGAGAAGAATAAAACAAAGAAAAGAGAAGGAGAGAGAAGACTAAAAAGAGGGAAAGAAGAGGAGACTAAAAATAGAGAAAAGATAAGGACTGATAAAATAGGAGAAAATACCAGAGTGATAAAACAGGAGAAAAAACGACAAGGAGAGAGAAAGTAAGAGAAAAACGAGAAGGAGAGAGAAAGTAAGGGAAAAAACGAGAAGAAGAGAGAAAAGTAAGAGATATAAGATGGCATACGAGGAGAAAGCAAAAAGAGTGAGAATCAAACCGGGCAGGAGCAGCAAGGAAGGCAAAGACGCACGACAGAAGCCAGTACTGAGCTAATGGGGCAATCTGCTATACTGTGCCGTATGCACTATCCGTTGCATTCTGTGAAAGAATCATTTCTCCCCCATCTCCTTCATCTGTCAATTTCCCCTCGCATTTGATCCAAGATGTCTTTACCCTTTTTTGTATAATTAGTAATTCCGCCATAGTTTATCACACCTCCACCTACACTTGAATATGCTCTTTGCAAAGTATCCTTGTATCAATTTAACACAATTAAAACGTGCATACTCGACGACTTTCTGGGTCACAAAAAGCATAGGATAAATTTTGAGAGCTTTTCTATTACTATTGTTGACTATACACAATATTCAATGTTGTGTAGGAACAAAATTACATTTGAGAGAAAGAAAGAGAGATCGACGACGGAAATAAGGAAGGAACGATTTACTACTAATTGTATAAGTAAAAGATTTTGTAGTCGATTACAGGCAATTACGGACCCTTAACCGGAGTGGAAGAGGCAAGGGAAGTTCAATAATGCAATTATAGGCACTCACAACAATGATTTTATGTTACAAAGAAAGTTTGACGTACCTGATGGTTGCTGGTCTAGCAGAGATGATGGTTGCAGCTACGATGAGCATACAGAAAATAGCCCAGAATCTGTTCATGCTGAATTTGAGTGGGAATGAGGTGGATGATGATACTGATGATACTCGTCCTGACGAAGATCCTGATAATGTTGAAGACAACGATGAAGGGAAGGTGATCATAATGAACTTCTCAAACTCAATCTGTCTGCAAAGGGGGATGAGAAAACACATTGTTTATATATATACTATACATTAGAATTTAGCGGAGGCGCAGATATAAGATTTCCTCCTGAACTAATGAATTGTATCAAGAGAGTCAAATAATTCAATAATATCCCGGATTTTATCCCAAGGAAGCCCCGGGTATTTCTTCTCTCTTAAAAGCCTTCTCCTCTTTACCTCCTGGGATATGTGATACATTATGGAAGCCCTTGCCAAAGGGTAGGATCAATCCCTCCCCAGCACATGTGTACTCATTAAGCCCTTCCGTAAAAAATCCAATTCACCCCCACCCACTCCCTTCCAACCTCTTTAACATGATAAACGCACTTAGCCGATATATTTAAGCCTAAATACTACATGGTGATTACTTTTCTCCAAAAATTTCACTTTTAATTACATTATAGGAGTACGATAAAAAATATAATTACAAAAATACTATCGTAATTAATTAAAAAACCTATCGTAATTACCTTGAGAATGTCTCCCGCCACTTTGTTTTTTCCACTTGGGCAAAAAATACACGTCCGGGTGTAAATTATACGATAATAAACAAAAATATGTCAAAACAAATCGCAAAAATCTTCCCCCTTTTTCCTCCTTGATTCCGTCCTCTTGTATGACCGTTGAAACAAAACGTTTTTTTTTTATCCTCAAAAAAATGTACGAAAAAAGAACTTCTCGATTTGTTGAAATTCCACGAGAAAAGAACTGAAGCTGGTCACTTTATCCTCTTTGAATCTCGACGTATTAATAAATCAAGGGATGTATAAAAAAAAGGGAACAAAAAAAGAAATAATAGTGCCCCCCAAAAAAGCCCTGCAGACACTGAGATAGAGTTAAGGAATGTGGATGCACGTTTCGTAAAAAATATTGGAGATGGGAAAAATAATAATAAAATGTCTTATTATTTTGAAGGAACGGTGATGATCCTTATAGATTTGATATAACAAATACAAAAATGTTTGCTCCCCCTTGACTTTGTCCCTCTTTGATTTCCTCCTTTTTTCTAGGTATTCTCCCTGACTTCACTCTCTCGTCACTGTCGGTTCGTTTCTTTCCAATGAATGCAATTTCTCCCGAGACTCCACTCCTTTTATATACGCGTACCCTCCACAGCTCAAAACGACGGCACACAGAATGTATATACATATATACATATATACAATATACAACAAGCAAATGTGTGAAGACAACTTCAACTTGGGCTACAAATACTGTGCAACACTTCTACTAGGGGCTTTCCCACCAAACTCTCTCTCTCTCTCTATCTCTCTCTTTTGCTCTTGTAAACCACCCTCCACCGTTTCTGCACCATACGATCCATGGTCGACGTAATACATTTCAGAGCGAGGACGGCAAAATCGTTTTTTCTGCCTCTACCTGGCTCTCTCTCTCTCTCTCTCTCTCTCTCTCTCTCTTTAACTCTTTCCATGGGGGATGTCCATATATGCCCTTGTCTTTTCTTTTTCGCACTTTTCCTTCTTCTCTTATCCCCCGCACTTTCCCAGTCTTTTATAGGTGACATGTACGTGCGAGGAGAATTAGGAAAGAGTGGTCCCAGTCGAATTAACAGAGAATTCTATTATGTTTATTATTATATTATATTATTGTTCCCATTATGAAACAAGGAAATGGTCCACCCCCTCGCTCTCTATAATTTTTCTATTTAGGCATATAGTCCAGTATATATTTAGGCATGCATAGTCTATATAAGTATAGTAATATCTAATATGTATATATATTTAATATATCTACTATATATAAATATATATATAAATTCGCCAAATCATGCTTCGACGTTATTTTGGAGGTTTTTCGCACTCCAGCATTTGCTCATTCTTCCTCTCCGGTCCGATCTGTTACTCTCTCCATGTCTGACGTGTTCTTAAAAGTATGTCTAATAGTGTTTTTTTGCTCCTTTCCTTCCATTCACCTTTTGTCTAGTCAAGAAAAAAATAAGAAAAGAGTTCTTTTACCTTATTGCAGTGGAGTACAAACGTTTTCACTAGGGCACATACATTCTTTGTATTTCATTTGAAAAAAGATGAGTCGTCCGGGAGACAAACCACGGAGTGAGATTAAATGGGTGGAGGGTGAGAATTTTCATTCATATATATTTTTTGGATATCTACGTGTATATACGCATGGTGATAAACCTTTTTAAGTAAAAAAAAAAAAAAAAATTGGCAGACGATGACGATCACATCATTTCGGGGGAATCCAAACGCAATTGGTCATGGCCGGGAGGAAGAAAACGTCAAGGGAGAATTCAAAGGGAGCAGAAGGGGAAGCTATTTAGAATTTTGATTATGACCTCATCCGGTAATTCATCTCCATGGATTTTTTGTTGGCCGAGAGCATAATTTTTTAGCTACTCACACTCCCTGTGGCTTTCTTTGTCTTTCCATTGGCTCTGCTCTGTGTATTGGACATGGAAATGCTTGTCATAGGATGGAAAAACCGAAAAACTGATATCCATGGAATGCCGTGATCAAAGATACGGGACGTGTTTTTAGCTATAATCAGCTTGTTTATCTGTTTTTTCGTCCTGGACAAGCTCAGGAACATCAATATTGATAGGGAAAAACATGAAGAACACGAAAAAAAAACCTTGGGGATCTCCATCCCAGTTTCATCATTTGTTCCGCGTACACCGTAATTAGTAATTACATGTGATGTATGCAAGTATGGACAAATGTATACGGAAATAGACGGGAAGAAGACAAAGTGTGGATACCTCCACACTATTTTGAACTTGCCCTTGCTTTTGGAGCAAGACAGGACAATGGTCTAAAAAATTGTACAAGTAGCTCCTTATCACCCATAGACATTGAGTTGGTCAGGGATCTATTAAATGTACATATTCTTATTTGCCAGTATTGCAATCTTCTAGACCAGAAGTCATGGTTTGTGTGCTTACCCAAATATAAATATGTGTCCTGATCTCCATCCTTCCTCTTCCTAATAGTATGAATCTCTCTTCTGTCAACTATAGAGCCACGCAAGTACGTCACCTGCGAAGGTACGAAGTATTTTTGATAAAACTTTTATCCCGTCTGATAAAATACGGGGAAGCGGTTCTCACCTGTTTTCGTAATAATTTCCACTCATTTGCGTCTACACCTTGTGCTAATGGTGACACACATAGTTTTTAAAGGACTGCCAATTCTGTGGAAAGCCATATGACACGGTCCTATGTGTGACTTCAGGGTACAATGTCCGGTGTGACAGACTGGCCATACCCACGTAAAACATCCTGGAGTGAGTGGGAGAGTAGACAAAAAAATTAAATGTCTCTTTCATTTCCTCTTAATGCGTACATAATTAATAAATGTTGACAGAACAAAGGTCTTCACTTATTTCGAACTATTGACATTTCCTTTCTTGCTAAGTACTGCGTAAAGGTTTTACTTTGGAAGAATTGCAATTTCTAATACTGTAACGAGGGACATCGTAGGAGTAGCTATACTATGTCACAGGACAGAGAGAGAGAGAGAGAGAGGATAACAAGAAGAGCATGATTAGTTGACTGAAAACACGATTTTGACCGTGTCAATTGGAAGAGAATTGGTTGGATGTGGAGGTGTGTGTGGATCTATTTGAGATAATTGCATAGTATGACGCAGAACACAGAAGTAGCCATCATCACGAGGGATAAAAAATATGAAAAGCGAGAGAAAAAATGGAAAAAATGCCGAAACTAAATTTAAATTGGATGTGTATGTCCACATGAAAAAGATTACACATACACATACGGACTTGACGGGTTATCTATATGCCAATTTCGTGGCTATCACATGGTTGTCACAACTGAAATAAAAAAAAGTGTGCAACATACAGAATATAAAAAGCTCGTGATGAATAATTATAGAAGCTTTTGAAATCTTATAATGTTATTAAATACAAGACCAACACACAAACCTGACATGACCTGACATACTCGTAACGTTTATCAATTTTTTTTAGATGGTCAGGGTCATTACCAGGGTGCATTGATTCGCCATAAAACTGAATGTGTGTGCAAAAATGTGGAATTTGAGCATACGAAAGGAGAGGGGAAGTCGTAATGGGATAAAATATATGTTATATACATACTTAGGCAAAACGTTTACCATGTGGAGGAAGTTTCTAGTTCTCAGCGTGCTTAAGAACCTGTACTCATTGATAATTCCATGCAAAAATGAACGTTGGCCTTGTCACGTCCATCTCTGTGAGTGTGAAGAAGGCATTTCTCGCCATTCTTCCATACTTATATGTGCAAGTTGAAACGAGTCCAAAAGCCGTTTTTTCTGCATTGTTACAAACCATGTATCTCCCCTTTTACAAGAGAGATTTTGCACATTAAAAAAAGGAGCAAAAACCATCAACAGGCTCCAACTCGTTGCGAATGTGTGTGAAGAAGAAGACTCGAAGACTCGTGAAAAATTCAAATAGTGTAACTACACACGTCCGACTCCTGTGCGTATGTACCAGCATATGCGTGCACGTACAGGAAAAGTGTAATAGTAAACGGAATCATACCGTTCGGCTGATGAAATCCCATTCATTCCTGAGAGCATACAAAAAAAAAACAGAATATGTATTCCCTTTTTTTTTTTTAACTGTGTACACACCACACAACTGACGTCTCTTAATGGACTTGTTGCTTGTGCTCTAGGTGATTGAATCATCTTCTGCACTCTGTTGTGTCTGTGTGAATGTGTTAACACTCTTTGGACTGTCACCAATGTGTGTGCTCAATGTACATTGAAAACGTATAGGGTAAACGTAATGTGTATGGGAAAGGATTTTTTGCAAGAAGTGACTCATATGTCTAAATACCTGGGAGCAACATACCCAGTAACCTCCACATGCCGAATCAAATTAGACGGGTTCCTTTCAGCTATTATTGCCAAGAGTTTTTAGTTGGAAGCACGTGATGTCCACGTAGATTAAGAATTTTTAAATAAAATAAATACTTTTACGTCCATATAAATCTCATTCAAGCCCATGCAGTGACTAATTCAAAGACAATGACAGAGATTTCGAGTACTGAAATTTCTATACTATTTTTTTCTGTGAAAATCATGTAATTTCGGAGAAATAAAGGCCAAGAAACTCAAACGTTTGGGTAATGAGACCGGTCAAGGTACGACGGATTTCGTATATGCATACATATGTATATATTTCAATATTTGTGTATAGTCGATTTCTGTATATTATTTACTTCGCCAATTATGTGCATGTACATACGGATACGTGCGGTTACTATTGGTTTATCGTGCCGCTTATTACCTTATCTCTCTTACGTGAATACACTGATATGAGAGATCATATATTATATAATTATCATAAATCAGTCTGCATAATATTTACCGACGTTTGTTGAATGCGATTGAGTGCGAGTGCGTGTGCCAAGTTCTCGCATGTTTGTTTCCTCGCACAAAATGCTCTTTAGTCTCTTGAGCCTAGTGAAACAGTAGCCTATTTGATTTCCTCCTCAATTTCACACATTGACACTTTGTTCCTAATATTTCCATCCATGTTGACCCTGCAGTAATTAGGGGGGGGATTGGAGGAATGTGAGGTACGAAAGGGAAATCCATTGATTTATCTGTACAGCAATAACTATATACATCATGTCTTTTGTGTGAACACAAACGTTATCCCCATTTTCCTGTCTGTACAGGTGAAACAATGTGTTTTCTTGCTCTAAACTGCTGGAATGCTTCTTGGATGCTACCGCCTATATTTGCCTATACTATTTCCCTCGACTGTGTAAACACGTGCGGAGCGCGACTTTTTTACAGTAAAACAGTTACGTGGGTGCAAAAAGAGTTTTAACAGAGGAAAAGCTCTAAAATATTTGCATGAGAATTTACTGGAAAGGATCAAAACGAATTCTTGGGGATCAGATTTCTGTTGGAATTAAATCCAAAACTGGATGACCTTTTTATCACAACCCCGTTTTTTTCTCCTCTTTTTAAAAGTCTCGTCTATATTCCTCTTCCTCACGTCCACCTCTCGATGAGTGGCGATCTACATGTACGCGTAAACAAATGACAGAGACAGGTACTAATGTTTTTTCCGAAGTGTGAAAAATCTGTCGTGACGCAATGCAACTAAATACATATGAATGAAGAGCGTGTCTCTTCAATTTCTCTCCCTTCTCTCTCTTTCTCTATCTCTCATCTCTCTCTCTTCCTCTCTCTCTCCCTCTCTCTCCC
>JAQGBT010004119.1:0-17472 GCA_034698585.1 Disparrhopalites patrizii | reverse complement strand
ATTACAAATTTAATTACCCAGTAGTTAATTGGTATTTAATAATTATTAATTTCGAAGGCGTTAATTGCACAGGCCTGAAGATATGTGCATCTTGCTGAATCTCTTCCCTCCCATTCTATCAAAAATCATTAAAGCGGTTTTGTCTGGATTTATGCACATTTGCTTGGAAGAACTTAATTGGTAAAACTCGGATAGAATCTCTGGGGTCTTTGGAGGATCTTTGTATTTAACTTTCTCAAGGATACAGACATATATGACAAAATATCGCAAATTTTAAGTGGAATTACAAGATGTTTCAAATGCTTGACGGAAATCAATAAAAAAGACAATTTTTAGGACCCAAACTGGCCAAGGCTTGAATGTTTTTTCTTTGATCAACAAATTTCTGCTACGCAATTTTCACAATTGCGAGACGAATTCTGACCAAATTGTGTGTTAACGACAAAAAAATCCGGTTTCTGACAAACAAAGGCGAAAATTGAGAAAATAAAAAAATGGAATCTATGGAGATCTAGAATCTAGACAATTTTATTTAGCTTGTTGTCGCCGAGTTTCATGAAAATCCAATTATTAACGGCCAAACGCCAGCCCAAACGGGGCCAAAAACACAAATCGCCAAAAACACGGTTTTTGGCGAATTCCCGGCGAACGGAGATGAAAAGCTGGATAATCAAAAATATGGATCTATATCATTCCTCTTTACCTGCCCTCGCCGAATTTCATAATTTCAGCAAAAGTTCAACAAACAATTTCAATTTCAACAAACAAGTTCATAATTTCCAACAGTCCATCTTCCACAAATGCCTGAGGTTTGCGGTCATGGTTTTTAATGCGAAATCAAAAGAGTTGAAATTACAACCTTAAATATTATAGTGTTACTTATTACTTAATTTATAAAAGAAAATTAATTGACACATTAATAGTTTTTAAATTATACTCCCTTATGATCAAATTGTGCATACAGAATGTAGCAGTAACTATGTGTATAGGTTATTGACCGAGGATATTATTGTATATGGGTCATACTGTAATGTATGCATAATATGAAAAATTATACGGCCAAATATGCACATATATGAAGTGCATAAAACGCTACATACATATACAATGAGTTCTTTTAGTATGCGAATGAACCATATGAATAACAATGAAGGCCGCAGGCCGCAGTGATTCTTTTCCCTTTCTATGAACAAGAAAAATACACCCAAAGAAACCAGAAACTATAGACAAATATTCGTCCATTGACAATGACCAGTTGCAACCAGATGACATGACATATGACGAAGAAAAAGGAATCGCATCGGGATAAAGAAAAAACTGAAAAAACAAAATGACAGGAGTAAAAATATTCAAACATTCGCGCAACTTCCAGTCACTTCTATTGCAGTAAAATACAAATGAGAAATGACGATCTCACAGGTTAAAAAAGGCATTTCTGTTTTTCTATGTAGTTTTTTTGTTTTACCTTCTTCTTCTTCAGTAAAAACAAATGGTTCTCGATTTACCCGAATTCTCCGAATTTAAAGTGTGGATTCGGAGGAAACTGTGGGTGTCAAAAACGGTAGGAATCATTCCTTTTCAATCCCAATGTTTTACGTTTTACTGATTTCATGAAACACCGGCACGAATTTTATTGCTAGTTATTATAAAAAAAACAATCTAAAATTCTATTTTTCTTACAGATTGTGGAAGTACCTGAAAAAAACATTTTGAAATCACTGATGTATGGCAATCAGGAGATTGTGGATAAGAAATTACTGGCATTTTTATTTAAGTTTCAAATCAGTTATTATTTCCCGTCCTCGTCGCTTCTGCAGTTGGAGCACGATGAGCAAACTACAATTTATTGGTTCGTTGTAATTATCAAAAATAACGAATTTTAATATTTTAGAATCTAAAGGGTCACATGTGTCCTAATTGTATGAAATTGTTGTTGGATTTAATAGTTTAGTAGTAATTGACGCTGCGGTTTTGTGTTGCTGGATGCCGGTTCGGTTTGTCATGTATGGTTGAACGATTTACTTTTCCTTTGTAGACGTAGGTGCCAATTTAAATGATGAGATGTACAAGGGAGAGTATAACGGGAGCAAGAAACATGAGCCGGATCTGGATAAGGTGCTGGAACGGGCTTGGAACATCGGTTTAGATAGAATCATTAGTACAGCCGGTAATCTGGGTGACGTTCAAGCGTCGTTGGACATTGTGAACAAAGATGGTAAGGGACTCATTGGATTTGGATGAATTTGTGTTCATTTGCATTTTCATTGTACTGCTACTTTTCAAACGAGGTGACAAGTTGTGGTTATGTCAATTTTTTAATGAGTCTTGATGTTCCCCTGCGTCTGAGTTTTTTCTTCTGACCTGTCTGACTTGTAGAAAATGCCCGTTTTCAGATCGACTTTTCACGACAGTGGGAGTTCATCCTACCCGTTGCAACGAGTTTTTGGAACATCCGGAAGGGGCGGACAGCTATATGGATAAGTTGAAATCATTGTTGCAGGAGAATGATGATAAGATAATAGCTATCGGGGAATTCGGCCTGGATTATGACAGGACGAAGTTCTGCGACATGGACACTCAAAAGCGGTAAGCTTAAAAAGTTCCCTTTTATCGTTTTTTATTTGTAGCAATGTCTTAAAACTTCGTAAACGTTTTGATGACTAAATTTAAATTTCATTATGTTCCGTTAGGTTTTTTGAGCGTCAACTGAAAGAATTAGCCAGAAATTCAAGCCGTCCCTTATTTTTACACTGTCGTGCGGCAGCGGACGATCTTCATAGCATTCTTAGCCAAAATAAGGATTGCTTTTCACAGGGTGTGGTGCATTCGTTTGATGGAACAGTTGAAGAAATGCACAAATTTTTGGATCTGAATCTTTATATTGGGATAAACGGATGGTAATAGTTGAAATTGTATTTTTTGCCAATGCTTGCCCTTTTATTGAACACTGATACCACATAATATGTATGTATGTATTATATGATTGACTTCTACAAGTTTATGCCGTTGCAGGCTTCTGGATGATCACAGAATTTGTTTTATGGTTCCTAGTTCATTGAAGACTGAAGAGAATTTAAACGTTTTGAAGGAAATACCTACGGACAAGCTTCTATTGGAAACGGATGCTCCGTGGTGTGGAATCCGGTACTTCACTATTTGTTTGGTGTTTATATTCATTATCAATATCGTTACCAACGAAAACATTTGGTAACTCTGAATGAGCTGAAAACCCTTGGCTATCAAATATTTATTTATATTGATTGCTATACATACATTACATACATATACTATACATGCATATGCATATGTATGTATATCTCTCAATAAGTATATGATGTGGTATAAAGAATAACAATAACTATACGCAGCGTAAAGTTTTTTCAAAAATTGTAATTTTCGAAAGTATATATGTATATACGTATTAGACAAGATACAATTTCCAAGTAGCAGCAACTTAATTTTAAGTATTGATTTTGTATTCCTAAGTCCTAGTCACGCTGGAAGCCAGTATGTGAAGACGAAATTTGAGGCTGCTAAGAAAAACTGGTCTGACTCTATGATGTTCAAGCAACGAAACGAACCCCAAACTATTGTGTAAGTGATTGCATTCAATTTATTCCAGATTACTTGAAATGTGGATGCCATTAATTATGGAATAGAGCTTGCAGCTTGAATTTTACAATTACAGTGTGGAACAGGAGACAACGGGGAAATTTTTACAATTATGTTCTCCGTTCAGTATAAACTATTCATGTTGTACAAAAGTTCAGCCCGTACACGTTTCTTGTTTAGAAAGTAGTTTACCTTTAACTTTCAAAAGTTTCATAATCTCCTGCCTCCTAAATGTTGCAGGAATATACTGGAAGTTGTTGCTGGTGTCAAAAATATGGAGCCGGATGTTCTCGCCGCCACGGTTTATGAAAATACATTGTCGTTGTTCTTTGGCAATAGGAAATAAAGCTAAAAAATTTTACGCCGAAGCTTATGTTTGTTTACGATACCTTCACAGAAAAATATCATTTTTTATTCCTACCCATACAATCAGCATGAATTGCTTCCCGGAATTTAAATTCCGTTGTTGCTTCTCTCCTCACTCGTTTTAACCACTAAATTATTATAATCAAGGTGCATCACAGCAAACACAGACTTTGCAAGGATTATGTACCTTATCCCTAAATCCTTACACGTGTGTATATTATATACATATATTCGTATGTACGTGCCTAAAGCGTTATACTTTCCGTTCACCATTGCGGCTGCTTTGTGTAGGAAAAACAGGTTTGGCTGTATGTGTGATCAACAAGAAAACAATTTTTTGTTCACCCATGTCCGTGTGAGAAATCAACCCGTGCCTTGAAGATTTTCAGACCATTCCGACTGAATTATAGATACGTTTTGCTTTTTACATTCTGTATTCATGCTCGGTTCCATTCAGTAATAATCAGTTAGTCGGTGTGGACCTACAGAAACTCGTGTCTGCGTGTGAAAAGCGCCAACAATGTTCCCAACGCCAGAGTTAATTGACCACAGTGGCCTTTTTTTCAACAGTTTGCTCTGCATCCTCAGATATTCGATGTACTAAAAAACGTCACGACTGGAAGGTCGAAATTAGAAGGAAAATGATACTGATGGACGGTGGAGGTTGCTAGATAGGCCAACGTTGCAATTACTTTATATCTAAACCACTTCGAAGCTTGCACACAAACCCAGATTCTAGTTCCCACTTCTCATAATATTTACGCAACCGGTGGCTTTTCCGATTTGGAAAATGAATAGGCGGTATAAGGCCAATGTAAACGTGTTTAAATAATAGCATAAGTAAATATTAAAGCGTTTTAAATTGCAAAGCAGGTTGCTGCTTTTCTCTATCTGAGGTCTGTGTCAGCAATACAGTTGTTAAATTTGTGACTTGTGACCTATTAAATTTTGTAACAATTAGCCAACGATATCGCAGCAAATCAAAGCTCAAACCAACATCTATAAAATCCTTTCAGAAAAGATGGCACACTAAAAAGGGCATAAAATTTGCAAAGGAAGATTTGAAAAACGATTGCAAAATTTTATTCAAAAGTTGGATTTTATTGTACAGAATATGAGCGAAGAGATTTGCTTACCAATGATAATAACCGACGAAGTTATTCTTCTGGCGGCGGAAGCCGTCTTCATCCTGTCGCATTTGGTGGCCTTCCTGACAGTCATTTTCCCCTTGCCCTACGGAAGATATGCCTACTACAAATTATCCGGATGGAGTCTCAAGGGCGTCAATTTGTGGAGGGTAAAAATACAATTAAAACTATTTTTATCCGATTATTACTTATTACGTCATTACTCAAAAACCAAATTTATTTAATCCACTATGTATGTATAGTGCTTCTCCGTGAGCTGGATAATTCCCATATTCATTGCGGTGGCTCCAGGCAGCTTGCTGGGGTTGAATATGAATACTCTTGCAGTGAGCCTTTACGTCATGCATTACTTCTACCGGTACATCATTAATCTCACATCATGCAATTGATTTTTTTTTGTCATTTGTCACAAGTCACAATGCATTTTGAAAAATTTGTATGTAACACGTAATATTAAAAATTTAATCATGATGGTTTTCGTTGCAACTTCCAGATCCATCATCTACTCCTCACTGTTCATGCAAAATTCGTCTCCGTGGCCAATGGAAATGGCAGTTGTGGCAGTGACCTGCGCTGCTTTTAATGGCTTCGTCCAAGTATTCCATTTATTCATAGTGTCTGAGCCACTGGAGCAGCCACTTCCTGTACTTGTACTAGGTACGTTACCTATATATATTTAAAATGGAATTGACCTATAGGCACATTGTAATTATTTTAATTTAAGGTCATTCATAAACAGGTATGTGTTTTGTGTCAAAGGTTTGGTGATTTTTCTCGTGGGTTTTTATATCAACGTTTCTCATGACAAGCTCCTATCCGACCTGCGGAAGAATGCAAGAAACAGGACGGAGGATAGGGAAATAATGGGAGAGACTCACGGGAACAGTAGTGGGAATAAGTACCACATTCCAAGGGGTCAACTTTTCGAGTACATTTCTGCGGCCAACTATTCTGGGGAAATCATGGAGTGGTGGGGATTTGCTTTGTTTACCCAAGGCGGACTTCCACAGGTTGGTCTCACATTTCCCCTTTCACTTTATCCCAAACGTTGCAATTAGTGTTTGCTGATTCTTTATTTTTATACAATAGGTGTTTTTTGCCATCTTTACCACCGTGATCATCGGTGTACGAGGATGGCAGCATCATCAGTTTTACAAGAAAACATTCCCGAGTTATCCTAAAAAGAGAAAAGCGTTGATTCCTTTTATTCTCTAAAATTCAAATATGTACAAAATCTGAAATCACTTTGTGGCTTGTGATCGCTTCACGTTAAGGCGTTTGAACTGATTCGTGGTTGTGCAAAATTTTCACTAATTCTAGGCGAAATCTGTACAACGATGTACAAAAGAAATTTATATTGAGAAAAAATGCAATAATTTTTTATCAATCATCTGTTTGTTTTTATTTTTTTGACACTTGATCCGTTTAAGTTCGACAGTTTTTAAGGTCAAGAGGTTTAAAAACGTACAAACGGTAACGGTAACAAAGTAATATAAGACAAACATTTTTCTCATATCCTGTATACCCATTAATCAAAAGCGCTTTGTTCATTGTAAGACGTTGCTGATATTTGAATTATTTTCTATGTATAACATTTATGCAAAGTACATTGCATGCTGGCAATGTTGCAATCTTAAAGACCTGCTGAAAATGAAGATTCCGGGGAAACACATAGATACTAGATACATATGTATGTATATAACCAGAAAGATCTTAAATTCACATTACATACAACAATCATTATACATATTTCTTATCCCTGACTGAACCCGACCTGTCAGCGTAAGATTTTCGATGTAAGAACAAAGGACGATGGAAATTCTTAATTTTCACGAAACTAACTTTTACATAACGTGCACTACATATTATGTAACATGGAAAAAGTTATCAAATAAATGTATGCATTAAGTATTAGAAAAGGAGTCACCGTCACCACTACCGGGCATTTGAGTGTATGGAGATGGAGGCTGACTTCGTGAGTCATGTTGTTTCCGTAGAGCTCGTAAGCCAGCAGCAATGGCTTCATTAATGACTTCGGGGTTTCCATAATAAGGAGTGGAATGGGGTTGATGCGTCCCATGATAATATTCGAAGGTGGGTGGAGGTGCTATTTCCACACCCTTAACTTTCCAGGGCTTGGCTTTACTGCTGGATTTACTGGAACTCGGCCTGGCTTCTAAGTCGTCATCCATCATGAAGTTTTCAATTGGAACTGGATTCTGCGGTGCACTAGCTGAGGGACTTGGTCCCCATTGGGGTATCTCTGCTTGCACTCCTCCACCTGACCCCATTATATTGGTAGTCGTGTATGTCTTTTTAATGGTCATTGGCGGCTTCTGGGGTTGCGGTCGAACAAAATTGGAATACGCAAAGGAACCACCTCCGGCCGTGCTGGAGACTTTGGGGCCCGGACCAATATTTTTAGTATAGTAAGTTGGTGGAGGAGCGAAATCGTCATTTCGGTCTTGGCGCCTATCTTTAAGCCATTTTGCATCCAGTTCGTCAAAGTTGGTGGGTTTCGGACCGTACACTCCCGGTTTGCCGAAATCCCAAGGTCGAATTTCTACTTTTGGCTTTTCATAGGGATCATCTTCCCTGTCCTCGTAATACGAATCTATTTTACTGTGTTTGTGGGCGGTTTCATCACTTTCCTCCTCAGGAGTCACGAAGGTACCTTTGTGTGGCTCTTTTTTTGGTGGTAGGCCTAGTCGAGCTCGTTTCTTTTCTTTAACTTTTCTAAGCCGCTCTTGCAATTGCGAATCCTTCTGTTGTCGCTCCATAGTAACTTTTTCTCGAGTAAGCTTTGTTTGCTCAGATAATGTCTTTAACTCCCGAATTTGCTCGGCCCTCTTCTGATTGTCATTCGCAAAATTGAAGTAAGCCACGCCATGAGTCCGTATTTCATCGTACAAAACATCCTGATAATGTACAAAATCCTTTGCCTCTGCTTTATCTTGCTCTTCCTGCCATTTAGCATGTGCAATCTCCTTCACCTGCTCTTCCGTCAGAGTCTTTGTTAGATTCAGAGCCGTTGGAGGAGGAACAGCAGAGTAGGAAACAGTAGAAGTTTGTTCGTGTGTTGAACCACTTTCCATGAGGAAATCTAATGAACTTTTTTCACTGCCTTTGTTTTTCTTTTTCAGTTCCTCTTCATCTTGTGCTAATTTCTCATCCTGCGCGATTGCCTGAGCTAATTCGGACTTGTGACATTTTCTGGTTCTACCAAGAGTGTCAACAAACTCTACATACTCATCCTCATCCGATTCCTTCACGTTTTTCTTCTTACCGTGATACTGATCTACAGCCTTTTGTTGGAAATTGACTAAAGCATTTAATAACACTGGATGTTCCGTCTCATCGTAGTCCAGAGCTTCTGCAGTCATTTTCTCGTAAAGCTTCGCCTTCTGTTCCAGAATAGCCCGAGATTTCTCATGTGTCATTCTTTCTTCCTCCAATTTTTCAAGATCAGCAGCGTTCCTCTTGTCAATGCCAGCATTTTTCTTGTTCTTTTGCGCCGCATACAGAGCAGCTCTTTCTTTGGTCTTGGATATAGTTTTGGGTACTCCTTTAGCTCCCAACTTCTGTTGGTTTAGCTCCTGCTGCTTCCTGAGCAGCTCAGCCTTGAGCTCGATGAGGGAAGAGGAAGCTCCGATGTTGATTTTATTTTGTGAGTCCATATTGCTTCTTTATCCTTCTTGCGTTAACGACACTGAAAATAAAACCAAATACGTAATGAGTTACCCACGTTTCTTACATCAGCAACAGTATCAAAGTATCAACACGTAAATGCGCTGTTACTGTGCTAAATAAACAAATAACACTTGTTCCACAGCGCTTGTTGTGCTGTTTCAAAGATAATTGAGTGAAAACAAACTTCCCGAGGACTCAAAGACCTTGAAAGACTGCATTTGTTGAACAGTGACTAACTCAATGCCAACATAGGTACTGCACCACAAATGATTACGACTGTTGTCTGCCCCCACAAAAGGAAGCGTGGCTTTGTTTGTATACACACCATTAATAAAACAAAAAAAAGCTGTCGGGCTCGTCGAATAGCCAACGATAAGGTACGAATTGGAATAATTTCACTGGAAAGATTCTGATCCATCCAGTCTCCGTGGCTGAAACGTTCATCAATTCCAGGAATCTTTTCTATTGATCTTGTCTAAATATAGAGAGATGCTACCAGCCTCTTCCCGCCCCTTTATTTCTTTCCCCGGGGAAACTTTCCTCTATTTAAACCGAGTACATGGCATGAATACTGTTATTATTACTGTATACATACAAATGACGTTATCTATTACCTGTTGATACTCTCCTAATGTTCTCCGAGATTTCCTAAAATCACTAGTTTGAAGTAGTTATTGGAACAAGTATTTACAACTGGAACATGATGATTTCCCTTAAAATCAGAATGTAGCACTGGAGAATTAGGTACACTTCTCCGTTTGGATACATACACACTGTATCGGAAGTCCGACAAATACCCGTGTACCCACGCTTCCGTTCGTCATATCAGTATAGCCGGGGAGGCGGGTAAAGATTTAATCTCAGAAGATCGTATCAAAAAGACGCATTCTATTATGCGCATATGATGTATAACGGCAATGAGAAAATGTAACAGATTGATCCCGGGAGTCGTGACTTGTCGTGAGATTTGATGGTGCAATCGGGGAGATGTGAATCCGGGCAGGAGAAGAACAACTACAATGAAAAATGATGCTGATACGCTGATAGTATACGATAGGCTTATAGCTGATATATGGAAAATTGGAAAAACAAAAACGTAGGTGGTAGTAGTAGTAAGGTGTATCCTAAAATTGTAACATTGCATTTCCCGCCAATTTCATCCCACAAGTCAAGGTTGACGCGTGAGAACGTGGTGAAAGCATACAATCACAAACTGAAATTTTTACTTTCTTTCATTATTTTCAAAAACAAAATTAACACTGAATATGGTATAACAGTAGTAAATTCTGCATTAGTAATTAGCTAATTGGTAATAGTGGAGAATAACACTATCAAAGAGGTACAATGTGGTAAATTGCAAAGGTATGTATGTATGAGAATGCTTGATTACCTATGTGTGTGGAATGCTTGAGAATATAAACTGCTAGTTTTTATTAATTACTATACTTATATTTTATATACAATATTTTTATAGAAGGAATTATAACAATTCAATGTAAGTATATTCTGTACTATACAAACAGTAACAATTTGTTCAGCAATAGAGTGAAGTCCTGTATGAAAACTGTAGATTAGATATAAAATTACGAGTCTTTTAGTATCACAAAAAGGTCAAGCTTGGCTAACAGGAATGACCTTTGGAATCTCTCCATTCGGTTTCATGTGTACAATTTCGGTGGGCATATTTTCCCGAACCATGACGCCTGGTGGAGTGATGGTGGACTCGTTTAAGGTGTCGACGAAGCCCAACCAGTAAATAACTAATCCTGGTCCATATCTGCGGAGTAGTCCGAAAATAAAATATTTGTTTTAATTAAAATAACTTTTATGGTCAAAATATTTATTGCACAGATATTGAGACACGATGTTGAGAATTAAAAGAGGATGTACCTGTTCTTATAACTGAGTAACTGATCATCCAAGTAACCCCTGTGTGTTTCTTCATCCCCGAACGTGGCTTTACTTTCAATCCAATTCACGACTTGTCCATCAATACCTAAACAGTGACATGAACATAAAGTATGAGTACGTTACATTGTTAACTTCACAAGCAGGTTGCAAGCACTCAAGCTAAAAGCTTATAAATAAATTAAAGCACATTGTTATTAAGATTATGGTTGACTACGAAATCATGACACTATAGACAATATAATCAGACATTTTATGGCTGTAATCGGGTGACCATTTAGGATAGTCATTTCTTACCTACTGGAAGCTCAAGCTTAAAATCGGGAGTTTTGTCATAACCACGCTTTCGCAGCTCATTCTCATCTACGAACCAAAGGCCGAGCTGGGTTAACTTTTCTTCTAGGATTTGTTCGTATTCTTTGCCCACCGTACTGCAAGGAATCAAAACCATGGGTTCAAAAATATGCCTATCGAAATTATAATATTTTTCGTAAAATGTTGAAAATTACAGATTCAACTCAAGCCACTTACTTTTTGATTGCATCTGGAATTGGACCGTAAAAACTGTCGTGTACTGTGCACTGAAAAATATGAGAAAAATCAGTGAAATATGTACATAACTTTACTATATTACTACGCCATTAACACGTTTTATTTATGGCTTAATAATATACTAAAGCCTCCTCAAAGGCGTACAAAAGTACTAAATTAACAACAATTTTTCATAAATGTTGAAATGAAAAATATTGAATAATCGAATTGCTGAGTAAGTAAAATAACGTACCAAATGAACTTCATAGGCTAAATTCGGATTATTCAACTCAGTTGTGTCTTTAATCATTCGAGAGACTTCAGATTTGATAGTCATCAAATTGATGGGGGGCACACGAGCAACCGGGGTAGATGGAGATCCTGCTGACTCTTTTTTCTTGTCATTCTCATTCTTCTGACTTTGGTTTTGTACCTGTTGGGCTTTCAGGTAACCCTCCAAAATAAATCGGGCCATTAAAGTGGGACAAAGTTCTGCTTCTTCCGCCATTCGAATGATGATTCCAGGGGGTTCCCCTCTAGACAGTGATTCATCGAACCTAGATGGCAAAAAAACGAGAATTTAAGCCTTGCAAGCAGATCTCAGGTCTGCGTGTAAACACAATTCTAAATAAATCCACCCATCATTACTGTTTGTAATATGCTGCAATTTGCTCCGACGTGCTGTGGTTGGAATGTGTTCGCTTCATTTTTCTTATCACATAATTTCCAACGATACTTCCTAACGTCATCGGAGAAATCCTGAAAAAACGATGTCAACATTGCAATGTTATAGAATCATGTTGTACGGTTGTACCACACATTTGAAAACTATTTTACCAAAAGATATTATTTTATTTAGTTACGGAAAATCGGTTTTTAGTCCCACCATACTTACGTCGGATATTTCTTCTCCAGAACTGCCTGACATTCTTGAATACTGTTTTCGGAAATCGTGTCCACAATTTCCTCATACAATTTCTTTGACATCATCTTGATTTCCTATGCTGTCAAACAAGATTCCGGGGTTATCACTGCAATGAATTTATAGTATACATTAAATTCAATACATAGGATTTACAATTTACATAATACAAATATGTATACAAATACATAATTGTACCATTAGAGTCCGGATCATAAACAAATGTTTATTTAATCCAGAAAATTTCTTCAAACACGTGCACTAACGTTTAATGACAATTTGCGATATGCTTACGCTTATACACATGGGCACGTCAAACTAAACACATAACATTAACACCATCAATTCAAAAATTGACAAGCCTCGTTTATGACTTTTGTATGCGCATATAAACACAATTTAATTTAAAACGGTTGATCCAAAGGCTGAGCACGAGTTAATTTAGTAAATAGTGAGTAAATACGATTAAAATTTTATATTATAGAGAAAGTTCATGGTCACGAAATAAAATGAAACTGTCCGTCCGGTTTCGTTGGTTGTATAGTTGTATTTTGTATTCTTGTATTGTTGAACTTACTTATGTTCATTTTCAGATTTTCATTTGCATTTTGCACTGTTCTGTATTAGATTCAAATTTTTCCTCCGTGAATCAAGGAAGTCTGCAAGAGACGCTTTTACACACTGTAAGGAAAACTCCGAAAGAAGATATGGGAATAAAAATTAACTGGATAATTAAAAACTTGAAAAAACCGTAATACCGTGATCCTTGTATACATTACATTTTAATATGATTTGTCATCCTTTTCAATTAAAATAAAAAAGAACGACATTTTTCTGTCAGTAAATGCCGTTTACTATTGTACTAATAAATATTATGTTGTTGATTAAACGGAAATACCACGAAGGTTCGTTGAGTTCGTTGTCAGCATTTGCATCAAACTTTTATTATTAGAAAATGATTGCAATGAATTATACAATGAGACCTATATCATAGATCCACGTCTATGGTAAAACTTTTTCATATTTTTCTTTCTTCAGTCAGCAATGTGAAAGTAAAGTGTGAAATGCATTTTCAATTCTGGGAAATGGGTAGCTTTCTTTTTACTGGAAGATATAGGCGGTTAATTCAAAAATGTACAATGTGATCAAAAGAAAGTTCGGGGAAAATTCGGTGAAAGATAGTAAGATAATTCATAAAATTAGATCACGGAAGGCCATTAAGCAACAGTATTTATTAAAAGATATTTTTTTAATTCTTAAGAAAATTACCACTAAAATTCTACATTTCTAGTCTTACGTTCTACATAATTTATGGACAATTTTACTTCTGGAGAAAATCCGCAGTGACCCAATATTTTAGATATTCATTTGTACAGTTTAAAATGATACTAATTTAAAACTGTTACAGTCACATGGTTTCGGTTGTCCTTGCCAAGTTTAAATCTAGGCAAATCTCCTGTACGAAGTGCCAGAAATTTATTATCGTGGATTCCATTGAAAAATTGAGATTACTGCTCGTACGATTGTGGTGTGCCCTGAATTTTGTCCATTGGTATTTTTGATCATCATTTTACAGGATCAAAAACAAATATTTGCCTTTTCTTCCTTTAAAATAAATTCAGTTTTCCTCATTGAATCATTCATTTCCAAGTTTTTGTATTCATCTGCAACTGCGTGTGAAATTTTTTATTTTATTCTACGCACCGAATTAATACATTTTGCTATCAGAGCCAAATTATTATTGCCATTTGAAGAGGAGATTACTTGGTAAGTTTTTCACTAATAAATTGCTTCTTTAACCAATTCACACATTGTGTGTTTGTTGTATGTACAATTAAACCAGAATATTGTTATACAGGAGACTACCTATTATTGTTTTAATTTTGGTCATATCAGAACAAGTATCTTTGATAATCCAGTATTAATTATTAGTACAAACATATACATGTAAGAAAAATCCGTAAAAAATTATATGGGAAAGATTCCAAACGAAAGGTACTCAGGAAAAATAATGACAGGCGTGACAAACTTGCACCTAATTATATAACTGACGTATGTATATATGCTCATATAGTATAAATTAATGATCATCAGCAGGATTTTTAGATTCACTGCATTCACACTTAATTAAAAGCTCCCAAGATTTTATTTTTCAGCATCACTGGCTAAATTCCCCCTCCCATTGATTCTAAAATGGATATAAAGTTACGTAGGCAAGGTTATGTAATAAAAAAGCATGATTTCAATTGATTCCATTATATGATAATGATAACTCCTAATGACACGAAGTTGTCGAGTGATGTGATAATCCGGTGCAGTTGTACACTGTTAATTGGGGGAAACTCCCGGAAACAGGTTTTTATCGTGTCGATGGCAAAAAACGTGCCATTTTTTTTCACATTTTTCGTACATACGAGCTGTCATCAAAGATCAGCCCATATGGGATTAATTTATTGGACAGTTCTTTTTAAATTGATTGGTGAAATCCAGTAAAAAGGATTATTGTTTATCGAGAGATTTATTGTCGTTTTTTTTGACAGACTTCTCTACATATGAACTTGCTCAAAGTCATCAGATAGGAAAAAGTGTCAAAGACAAAACGTTGCAGATTGCCTGCCGAAATTACGTTTTTTTCATGAAATGAATGAACTTCACCAAAGTTTCTTTAGGTACCTTTTTATTGGAGGTCGGAGGTTAGAGGAGCGATTGGAAAATGCTCCTAAAAATTTTGTCCATTAAAATTGCATGCACAAATCATTCTCTTCTCTCATGAAAACTTGGTCAAATCGTCAAATGGACTTTATTAAGCCTTTTTTGTCTGTACATCCTTCATATACATAAACGCGGTTTTGGTACAGAAATCGTGGAAATGGCACAAAAAAAAATTGGTACACGCTCATCACACCACACGCAAAAGTGCAAGTGTAATAGCAAGTTGATTAGAAGCCGGATACACGAATGTAAATGATAAGGCTTGACTAGTCCCGTCTAAAAGCTGGGGATAAAATGTGCTGATCATAAAAGCGCAGTAAAAAACTATCCACTTTCCATCGTGTTCCTGTCAAGCTGGTGTACTTAAACCCAAACGTCAAAAAAAAAATGTTCTTGAATTTTCTTTTTTGGGCTTTTTTCCAAAATGATATTGAAAAGTAAATAAAACAAGTAAATTGATCCTCTGATGCAGCCACACACACCCATTTTTTGAACACGAGAGCCCCGTCGGAGTCTCCCATTGGCTAAAACCCACACAAGTAAATAGTGTAGTACAAATTCCCAAACATTTTTGCAGACGGAAGATGAGTCTCTCTTCATGGTGTGTAACCGTAGATTATTTTTATCATAGGTTAGTTAATTTTACACGGGGGCAAACTTCATTTGGCAAGCTCACGTTTTCCCAGGACCCATCTCCTCCATCACGTAGTTCAAAAAATCACTGTATACAAATGTATGAAGCGGAATTCCCAGTAATATTTCCCACCACCCTAATGTCAACAAATGCGTCAGAGGATTCATAGAATTCATGTAGAAAAATAAAGGGGAAAAAATCATAATAAAAAAAATTATGATTGAGGATACTGTTTTTGCAAGGGTTCGTGGACCGGTCACTTAAATGGTACCTCTAAACCTCTATAGAGGCCTATAGGCTCAGTCTTATGTCCCAGTCTGGTTTTTCCTGGTTCGTATTTTTTTTCATCAGGTGTTCCCTCACCACACGTGTCATACTCATGATCTACGGCTTCTTGACCATTACAAAGACCGGTCTCTCTTGATTGTTAGCAAAAAAAATTAGGTGTACTATTACAACAATTTGATTTCCTCATATTGCAAGTGCTTTCTCAGAATTAAATTGGTCACGTAAGGGAGGCAGTTAAACGTGGGAAGAAGGTCCCTCTCAAGAATCCTCTTCCATCTTATCCAATAGTTGGCTTAAAGCACTTATACAGTCATAGGAGATTATTGTCTATGTAAGACCTGGATCTGGACAACAATTGTTTTAGTGCCAATTCGTGCGTAATGACACGTATTGCATGCAAATTCACCAGTTGCCCTTGCTCCGAAGTAACTTTTCGTGTTATTTGTCCAAGTAAAAGAATTCACTTCTGGGCAATTAATTTCCTTTTTTTTTTTTTTTGCAATCATCACGAAGATTGTTCGGGGGTGATTTGGGGGAAAAGAAACTATTTTTCTTTGTGGTTTAGTGGTCGCTCCAAGTTTCGTTTGGGTCTTCCCCAGTCTTCTGGGACGGTGGAGGGGGCTTGCTGATTTTGTGGTGTCCCCCAGGAAAATTGTGTGGTGTAGATTTTTTTTTTTCAAGAGCATGAGAGTCCAGAGAAATTGACTGTGGCGTCATATGAACCCCCAGATGAAAGTTTAAAGTCCAAAAGTGCACTCCATTCATAAATATTTTTAAATTTTGGTCTGCGCCGTATTTATTTGGGCACCGAGCTCCTCTCACCAGTCATAATAGTAGCGGATCTCGAAGGAGAAGGCTGTGTTCGTCCGTGTGTGAGATCGGCTGCCAAAATGCTGACATTTGACTTATTCTTGCAGGTTTCTGCGGAAATGTTCAATCAAATCCTGAAGCCGAAGCCTCTGTTCGGCAAAATCCTCTCTCATGTGGAAGTGTACCAGAGCAATCAGTTGAAACGGTGTTTGTCCTACCTGGTGAAAAACCGACCCCCGCCGGCCATTACGGACGGTCCTGGAGGAAATGGTGTTACCCGAAGAAATAGTTTGTGTCCCAAAGGAGATTTTAATAATAATAATCCCACCAGAACATACGCTGTGTCCTCGGAAGCCAAAGCCACGACACCTTCAGAGGATTTAGTGCTCAGTTACATTGAGAAGGAGAATCAGGGGAAAATCGCGGTGTTGGGATTTAATCGTCCCAAGGCAAAAAATGCTTTGAGCAAAAACTTATTGTTGGGCTTACAACAGTCCATTGACAAGATTAAGTTTGATAACGATGTTCGTGTGGTCGTTCTTCGGAGCTTGGTTCCCGGAGTTTTTTGTGCTGGGGCGGATCTCAAGGAAAGGGTTAAGATGCATCCAAGTGAAGTGGGACCATTTGTGGCCAAGGCCCGGCAACTTGTCACGGAACTGGAGAATTTACCGCAGCCTGTCATTGCCGCCCTGGACGGCGCTGCCTTGGGAGGTGGCCTGGAGATTTCCCTGGCCTGTGATCTGAGGGTGGCTTCCTCCACGGCCAAAATGGGATTGGTGGAGACCCGACTCGCCATTATTCCTGGTAATTTTTGTCTTAATTATTTATTTAATTTAAGTGTTCATTTTTGC
>JAQGBT010004118.1:0-17473 GCA_034698585.1 Disparrhopalites patrizii | reverse complement strand
CTTCGTCGTTTGTCTCTGTTTTGTCTCTTTCTTCGTCGTTTGTCTCTGTTTTGTCTCTTTCTTCGTCGTTTGTCTCTGTTTTGTCTCTTTCTTCGTCGTTTGTCTCTTTTTATTTTGTCCATCTTTTTCTTTTCCTTTTTTCTCTCTTTCTTCGTCGCTTTATTTCCTTTCTCTATTATCTCTGTTTTATCTCTCTTTTGTCCCTGTTTTATCTCTCGGTTGTCTCTGTTTGGTCTCTTTCTTTGTCGTTTGTCTCTTTCTATTTTGTGTCTTTCTTCGTCGTTTGTCTCTTTCTTTGTCGTTTGTCTCTTTCTATTTTGTGTCTTTCTTCGTCGTTTGTCTCTTTCTTTGTCGTTTGTCTTTCTATTTTGTGTCTTTCTTCTTCGGTTGTCTCTTTCGATTTTGTGTCTTTCTTCGTCGTTTGTCTCTTTCTTTGTCGTTTGTCTCTTTCTATTTTGTGTCTTTCTTCGTCGTTTGTCTCTTTCTTTGTCGTTTGTCTCTTTCTATTTTGTGTCTTTCTTCGTCGGTTGTCTCTTTCGATTTTGTGTCTTTCTTCGTCGTTTGTCTCTTTCCATTTTGTCCATATTTTTATTTTTATTTTGCCTCTCTTTCTATTTTGATTGTTTTTCTCCATTTTTCTAGGAGGTTTGTCTCCCTTCCTCCGCCATTTTTCTCTGTGGCTTTTGCTGTTGTTTTTTTCGTTACTTTCTCCGGTTGTGCATCCGTTTGTCTATACTTTGCTTCTTTCTACTATTTCTCTCTCTGTCTCTCTCTCTGTCTCTTCATACATTTTTTCTTACTTGCTCACATTTGAAGTAATTCCTTGTTTGCTCTGATTCTTTCTTTTATTATTTTCCCATTTCTCTCTCTTCCTGAATATCGCCTTCTCTCTCTCTTGTCCTTTCACACTCTCTCTGTCTCTCTCTCTTTGACCCATTTGCTCTTTCTTTCTCGTACCTGCGGTTTTTCTCTCACGTTACATGGAATTCTGCGACTTTTCTCTCTTACCGAGTAAATATCTCTCTCTATTAATATCTCACTTCTTTCTCTTCCTTCCTGTACGTTTCCTTGCTCGATCTTGCTTCCTCCTTTGATTCTCTCTTTGTCTTCTCTGTCTCTCTCTCTCTCTCTCTCTCTCTCTCTCTCTCATTGCACTTGTTGCCCACGCGTGAGTGCATGGTAATTATGAGCAAGTATCTGAAAGTAAATTTATTTGCAACTGGAAACCATGTACGTATATAACATAATGTATAATGCAAAACGCAGTGGGATATAACAACAAAAGTCACACAATCTGTATGTAATACAATTGTGAGAATATGTAAAAAAAAAAATCTTCCTTTGTGCAAATTGTTGTCCTAATCGTTGTGGTAGATCCTGTGAGGACATGAGGCAAGTGTTAAAAAGATATCTCTGATGCCCATCGACAGCGTGTAAATGACCACATTGAGGTAGAAGATGATGACGAACTGCTTTTAATCAGGAATATCGCACTCTTACAAAACCTGTCCGGCCCCCTCTATTAACGCATACTTTCTGCTTCCATTGTAATGACACACAATAATTACACGTTTAGGGGTAAACAATCCCTTTTTACGCACGTTGCTGGTGATGAACAATTTTTCAAAGAAAACAATCGTTTGAGGGCTTTAATTAATACGATGACGTCACACGATAGTTTCCCTGGAAGGGTATCAAATACGCGTGGACATTGTTGTCTTTCCATATCACAGTTCAGATACAATACGTGTACATGTAGCTATGTATGCCTGTACGCAACAATGTAAACAGAGGGGAATCTAAATAAGAAAATATGAGGAAGGAATTGAATTTTAAAATAGGAGACTCATCATATTTAAGAGGAAATTCTTGCATTTAGTACCTGAACAGTTTTGTAAACCAAAATATTAGCATAAGAACGTTCTTTGCCTGATGCAAAACTGAATTTACAACCTTTTAATTGTGATTTCCGCGGAAAAAGTATTTTCGACAAATCGGGGCTTCCTCAACAACTGAATTTGTGGAGCTTCCGTGGATTAAAGCCACGTTGTATGTGTAGAATTCACTAATTAAAAAAGAATAAAAAAAATACTAATATTTAATTAATAGTAAATTCAATAATAAATTCAATAGTAAATTAAATATTAAATTCAATGTTAAATTAAATCGTAAATTGAAGATTAAATTCAATGTTAAATTAAATATTAAATTAAATAGTAAATTAAATATTAAATTCAATGTTAAATTAAATCGTAAATTGAATATTAAATTCAATGTTAAATTAAATTATTAAATTCAATATTCAATAAAATAATAATAGGTAGTAAATTAAATATTAAATTCTCATTAGTAAATTAAATAGTAAATTCAATATTAAATATAATATCAATAAAAAATTTAGATTGAATTAATAATAAAAATTATTATGACAAAATAGACTATAAATAAATTACTACAATACAAATTACTACGTTTCGTGCCATTCAACCGATTTTCCAATAAAATGCATTCTGTATGAATTCCACCAATAATGTACATACATAAAAATTCATCGGCGATTTAAATTGAATGATAGCTAAATGGATGGTTTAAAATACTTCAAACGGCGTTGAAAAGAATCAAAATTGTGCAAAACTGCAAATGAAAATTCCTTGCCCATTCTCGGTGGCACAAATCACGACTGGGGGAAATCCACTCAATAGAAATTACTCCTAAAACACACCCAAATAATTCCGGTGAAACGTGGCGAGTATTCAAAGGGGTAGTTGCTATTAATTGGAATAAAAGTGATCCACGTAAGTGTGTGCTGTGCACGCACGCTTGCTGTGAGTTCTTGGGAATCAAGTGGACGTCGAAATGCCCAGTGCCAATGTAATCATGTTGACTTCCAGGAAATCCATTGGGAACTATAGCCATTTCCCCGAACAAAAAATCAGGTCCAAAAGAAATTACTAAACTAACAGGCATCCACATAAATGTCGAATTAAATGTAGTATTAAATTGGTAGAGAGCTATTAAAGCTATTATTAAATTAGCAATTGAACTCAGCTTCACTGGATAATGGTGATGATATACTTGAATGGGATTCAAAATTAAATCAAATATAATACATCAGATAATTATATTAAAATGGGTCAGAAAACCGAATCAAAATGACATTTCATCCTTATAGATTTGTAGAACCAAAATTAAGTTCAAATCCAACCAAAATTACTACATTATATAATTATCCCTAAATTACAATCAAACCAGGGTCAAAATCGTAAAATGACGGAGAAAATTTAAATTAGGCCTTTAGAAGCAGTGAAACTAAAACTAAAAATAATACCAAAGTGGAACTAAAAATAAAAAAATAAGGCAACAATGACAGTAAAATAGCGTCAATAATAGAACCAAAAAGAAACACCAAAAATCACAGACAACCCAAAAAAACATAAAAACAGTACAAAAAATAAAAGTAAAACAATACAAACACGACCAAAAACAATTAAGCAAAGAAAATTACAATAAAATAACAAAACAAAATTAAAATAGTCCCTAAAATTAAATAACACAATACAAAAATTAAAATCATGGCAGGACCAAAATTACAAACAGAAATCCCTTCCAAATTAAAATGGGATCTAAAACTGATATGAAATACCAAGATCAAAACGAAAAAAATATAAATAAATATAAATAAACCAAACAACAACAGCGTCTTCAAAGGATTAGCAATGATCTACCAATGACATCCCATTGACAATGAACTTAATAAAAATAAACTACTCACGTCCATGTGATCAGTTCTTCTCCTAAAATCCCTCAAAAACACACACAGAATTAAAATTGTCCCTGCACTTCACCAGAAGTCCCATTTTTCTCAGTAACAAACATGCGTATGTAATAGATGTGTGCTTTACTTGAGATTTACTTTAGTTTGACTGTAGATGTACTTTAGTACATTCTTTCTTCATATATGTACATACTTATCGCCTTACAGTATACATATGTACATATACATATATATCTGTACATACAAGGTACACCACATACTAAATATAATTATAAGGACCAAGACTTGAACCAGCAAAGAGCTAGTACCTGTCCAAGTCTTTGGGAGGGAAATGCATCTTTTGCGTGGTCATTATTATCTCACAGAAGACAAACTTGATTAGGATTACAATGTTGCTTTTGCTTTATCTCCATATTATTCTTGCTATCTCCATATAACTTATACGACCTACTCCTGACGTACTGGCGTGCAGATTTTTTTTGTTGATACATCACGTTGAATGTCGTTGAGCAGGAATCCTCACACACTTTTGCGATTAACCCCTTCTCTCTCTCTCTCTCTTTCTCTCTCTCTCTCTGTCTATCTTTTGTCTCTCTCTCTCCCTGTCTCTCTCTGCCCCTGCCTCCACCATATGAGGAAAAAAGAGGGGGGAAAGTGTACAAATGCTTGAGGGAAAGAGAGAGAGAGAGAGCCTTTATGGGGTAGAAACTTTAAATGTAATAATATAGAGAACGCATGTTAAAGGGGAGACCGAGGGTATAAAAGCTCCTCGGCAGCCCTCACCGCCCGGCATTATAATCTCTGCTGCCGAACGGATGTGAAAGGTCCCTCCTAAAAGGTTGTCCAAGTGTACTCCCAAAAAGCTTTAAAAAAATCCTGTTTGTTTTTATTTTCCTGGATTTTTCCTTTTAAACACAAAATTTAAAAAAAAAGGAAGGTATAATAAAATAAAAAAGGAAGTTATAATAATATAAAAAAGGAAGGTATTTGAATCAAAGGATATTTACCCTTTCTAATCCCGAGGGACCTAACGTGATTTTTTTTCCAAGAAGATTATCCCGACTTGGAAGAGCAGAGTGACAAAAAATAAAAATAAAAAGAACAAAGAGAGAGAGAGAGAAGTGTGAATTTTTTGTGGCCATTTATAATCGCATCATAAACAGTCTCGGCTTCGATCACCTTGACCTTTACAGGCGGGGACGTATTTAAATGAATTTTCTTGGAAGGAAAAGTTGTAAACGTGTAATACGGTGAACGTGAGACTAGTCCCATTTTTTTGGGTTGAAGGGGTTAATAAGTTATTTTTGAGACTGAATTGAAGAAAAACTGATAAACTCTGTGGCGAGAGGAAGAACGGGATTTCGAGTGACTTTTTTTTTTAATTAATTTTGGAATTGGAAGATCACAACGAAACTTGTTTTTCGGGGAAATATTTCCTGGATATTTTCCTACACGGCTAATTGGCAACTTTTTGGACCGGCGCCGTTTTGAGCTGGTAATAATCTTTTGAAATTGGATAAATTTAATTTTTCCTAGTTGAATTTCTTTTTTTTTTTTTGCATTAAATTTTGGGATTGTCGAAATTTGTTGCCGCTCATTTTAATTTTTTGTCATACCTATAATAAAATGCTTTTTGTTGTTAGTTTTTGGTTTGGTGTGATGTTTTTTTTGTCATTCATTTAAGTTGTCGGTAGTTTCGCTGTTTCATTTATTTTCATTTCATTTTTACGGGGAATTGATTTAAAAATGTTGCCATTAGATTTACATAACAATTGACATTCATGCTTATTCAATGTTCCCATTATGTTCTTGTGATTTAATTATCTTTGGCATTAAATTTTGATTGCAATTAATTTTTATTGACATAAAATTTTATTTCATTTCTGTGATTCATTGATTTAATTCATTTTTAGCGTCGTTCAATGCTCAGTTTATGCTGGGGTCTGCCTTGACGACATTTTTACGGCTGTTAGTACAGCCCGGGGCATCGTGATATTATATTCGCGATTTCTATTTTAGTTTTAGTCAATCAAATCCATTTTTCACGTGTGAAATTCATTACGTGCAAGGAGGTCTATTTTACTATTTTGTCTGATGCGTATTACAGCATTATAAATTAGACGGCTGTTGACAAGAGAGGCAGGCTTATGAGCAGGATTCTCCGTTTCACAATATTGGGTATAAACGCTTAATCTAATTATAAAAAAAATTAAAAAATGAATGCAAATAGCCAGGACAATGTCGTCGTATTTAATAATAATAATGTCAAATCACAATGGATTTTTACAACTTGCTCATTGTCTTGTGAGTACTCCTTTCATGGCGGTTTATCATGGGGGATAGTGTGGAAAAAAGCATAGCTTTTTATGAGGGGAGAGAGTTTATTTGATAATGGAAAAAACCAGATTGCAATTAAAAGTACAAAATACTGATTAAAAAAATTAGTGAATAATAGTGGGAACGTGGAAAGGAGATTCCAGCAGGAGATGAATTGGGGCACTGTGAGACAGTTTTAAATTGGCAGTCCGTTTTGTATATGGATATAGGTATATTATGAAATACATATGATCCAGACGTGAATCAAGGGTAATAATAACAATATAAAGAGAGGAAAGTTGTAAACAACGAGAGACAGAGAATGTGTGAAAAAAAGGGAGAAAAGGTGATGCACTAAAGAGAGACTGAGAAAAATAAGAACAAATGTGAGAGAAACAAGAAAGAAGCAAGGAAGAAATCGTGACAGAGAGAAAGAGAGGAATAAAGCGAATGTGAAAGACAACAATCGAGGAAAAAAGGTGGGAAGAAAAAGAAGGAAAATGTGACGAAATGTAGACGATGCGACAGGGCAAAATGAATAAGATGCGATATAAAAAATAATGAAGATGAGCGACAAAAACTTTTCATGGGAAAAGGAAGAAAATGTAAGAGAAAAAATTCAGAAAGCGCGAAAAATAAAGTGAATTCGTGAGAGAGAAATAACGAGAATTCGAGAGAGACAAATAAAGAGAATTCGAGAGAGAAATAAAGAGAATTTGAGAGAGAAAAATAAAGAGAATTCGATAGAGAATAAAAGAGAATTCGACAGAGAAAAAAAATAGAATTCGACAGAGAAAAAAAGAGAATTCGACAGAGAAAAAAAAGAAAATTGGACAGAGAAAAATAAAACTGATGTGAAAGAAAAAATAAGCAAAATTTGACACAAAAGAAAGAAAATGTGAGAAAAATAACCAAAATTTGAAACAAAAAAAAGAAAATGTGAGAAATATAACCAAAATTTGAAACAAAAAAAAAGAAAATGTGAGAAATATAACCAAAATTTGAAACAAAAAAAAAGAAAATGTGAGAAATATAACCAAAATTTGAGAGAAAGGAAAGAAAATGTGAGAAATATAACCAAAATTTGAGAGAAAGGAAAGAAAATTCGAGGAAAATAAGTCAAATTTGAGGGGAAAAAAGATAGAAATCAGAAGGAAGGACATAAAGAGTGAGAGAAAAAGATAGAAATCAGAAGGAAGGACATAAAGAGTGAGAGAAAAAGGAAGAAATTAAGAGAGAGGAGATAAAGAGAGAAATCAAAGAGACAAGTGAATAAGAACAAAGAGAAAAGATAGAGCGAGACAGAAAAAAGCGATGCACTTTTAACCGTTCTTCTTGTCCATTGTATATACTGCTGTCAAAATTTAAAATATGGGTTGTGATCCCTTAATAATCCACATTATCTGTAAACAGGGATCTTTGCGGATCTAAAAATAAAACAATCTGTTATTTCGCCAGTCTGTCCACACACAAATAACGTGACTTTTATTCCTTGTCCCCCCAAAAAAGACCTGTGTTGGTAGTGAACTTGAAAAAAATCATAAAACTGAGGTCGCGAACATGCCTTATCGGCAAAACAAAGGAATAAGATTATCCATTATCTCCCTAAAATACATTACATACACACATGGAACTGAAACTACCCAAAATGACTTTAAATTAAATAAAAATATACACATTCCCGCGAAAAGGTGTCATAATGGAATTGTAGTCCGTCTATTTTCAGCATCTATGCCATTCAAAATTCAAAAGTGTGTGCGTATTTCCCCTAAAAACGTGCCGGGAATGAGATCATTTCATTATGAAAATCCAAAACCGTCATTGGTAAAATTAAATCGAACGTAAAAAAAAAGGATTATTATATAAAAAAAAGGCGATTCCACTGAATTAAGTGTCTCCATCAAGATTTATTTCAGCATCAACCACGATGGCTTTCGTCATCAGTCTTTAACGAGAGAAAAAAAGGCACAATTTCCGCCGTCTCCAATCAATCAAAGTCAAATGGGGGAACACCCGCGCCCATATAATTTTCCCTTTTTGATGAGGGTGAAATTATGCCCGTAAATAAACAACACATGTCACGAAAGTCTCAGCACTTGTAAATGTGATGGGGGAGAATTGTAACTCCAAAACAAATACATAATAAATATATGGTTAAAAATAGTGATTTACACCGTCAGGATTTGCTCAAAATATGAAATCATCATAATAACTAGGGACAGACAACGTATGGACATTTTATCCCAAAAAATTCCATCATTACTCCGTCACCTTTCAATGTACTACTAAAATACTCCCAAAACACTCCCAAAACACTTTTGTGTCACTGATTATGAGCCAATTTGAACAAAAAAAGTTGCGTGTTTGCTAACGGGGAAATGCAAGAAACTGGCATAAAATTTAGGCAATAGGTACTTTCATTTAAAATCAGAACACGGTCTTGCTTGTTTGGGCAAAAGGACCACGTAAGAATAAGATTTGTCATAACATGACACAATTGGCTGGCTTCTTTTTAAGATGTATTCTACAATTTAGTTTATTTAAATTTACAGAAAATAAATATGTACATATGTATATATAACTTTTGGTACAATTATGATTTATTTTATTTATTTGATCCAAAATAATTTTTTATTGTTTGTTTTGGTGCAACGATAATTGATTTAAATTTACAAGTACCTATTACTATTTCTACTATTTGTTTACATGCGATATAATAACTTATTTTATTTAAAACCAATACAAAAATTCATTTCGTTTGCCGCACATACATACATACTTGAGCATATTTAAAGGCAAAAATAATTTGGCATCGGTTTTTGTGCATTTAATTGAACTTATTTAAATGTATAATTATTTTTGTGCATTTTATTGGACTTGTTTAAATGTGCATACATTTTTTACATTTAATTGAACTTATTTAGATGTACAATAATTTTTGTGCTTTTAATTGAACTTATTTAAATGTACAAATATTTCTGTGCATTTAATTTTATTTAAAAGCAAGCATTTTATTTTTAGTTTTTGTGCATTTAATTTTATTTAAAGGCCAAGCACTTTATTTTTATTTTTTTGTGCATTTAATTTATTTAAAGGCAAACATTTGATTTTTTTGTGAATTTAATTCAGTGTGCTCAAAAACTAGACTTTTTTGTGTGTATTTACACAATTTCGTTTATTTACATTCACTCAAGTAAATTTCAAGTTAATATCTATTTTGTATTATGTATTTTATAATTTAGTGAATATAATTACATATTATATAAATCACCAAAAAGAGTATCTATTTGTTAAATATTAGTATGAACGAGCATCAGTTTTCTCATTTAGTTCATTTACATCTCCGCCTAATTCCTGATCTTTGAACACGTACGATTGTGGCATCATTCAAATGGTTAATCATTTGTAAATAGTGTAGTTTTAGGCTTTTGCAATGGCATTTTTACATGTGATTTTTTCGTATTTATACATACATATAATCAAGTGTCTTCTTCCCCATGCGAAAATACTGCACGTGGATGACTTTACACAATGTAATCTAATAATAAACAGAAGCATTTAATAAAAGTCATTTAACCACAATCTACGTGTATCTATAAATATTTTAAAAAAATACTCTGTCGGAGGTCCTTTATCAAAGGCTTTATGGAGGAGAATTAAGTAGGGATATTTACAATCATTTGTGAATCCAGAAATAACTCCTTCTTTGCAGTTTAAAAAAAAATCCCCTCAAACTGGTATCAATCGTCTGTCATTAAATGAGATTCCTTTCTGTCAACTTGAGGCTTCACCCTTTTCATTCTTGTGGCAGGAGAATGACGCCAATGTGGGTCTTTATCACGTTATCATACACGGCTATTTTTATATCTCATCCCAAAAAGATCTTTATTGTAGGACTTTTATTCACAGACACTCTGGCAAGTGATGAGACATTAATTACATGTGAACACATGTTCTTTACAGCGAATTATGATGCGGGTAAACTTTTAAAGGTCCATTTGTAATCGATCATTGAGCTTTGTAGGGGACAAAGGGGCAAAATGAGAACTGGGCTAAATGCGTCGGTGGTAGAAAGTGCAGTGACAAATTTTGATGAGCACAAATGTGCACTGAAAACGTTTTATGACTTTGTAACTTCAGATTTTGTCATGTCCTTGTTAATTGCAAAATAATGCACATTTATGCAAACATTGTGCGATACTTCTGTTTAGAGCAGCGTGACTCATGGCGGTCATAAACAAAAGGATCAATAAAAGGTTCATTTACGTGCCTTATAAGACACTTTATTATTGATATAAGTATAATTACATATATGTATTTACATACATACATACATATATTTGTTTTACACGTAGGTACAGAGAATTTATATACCATGTGAGTATGCTTATGTGTGTATTGGGCCTACAGTAACCCTTCACTAAATCGGTTTTTTGTAGAAACAACCCTTTCAACCTTTCCCTCTGACCCTCACAAGAGAGCCTCCTTAACCTTCCCGAAATCCTCTATAGTGAAGCTTTGGATCATAATAAAAAGGAAACAAAAACACAAATAGACAACAAGGTGTTAAATTGGGACAATTTATTTTATATTTACCTCTTCCCTCATTGTCTTGTCCTCGGTGGGCAGTGGGAATTCCCTCTCTTTCCTTTCTCTCTCTCTCTCTCTCTCTCTCTCTCTCTCTCTCTCTCTATTCTTATTTCTCTTGCTCTCTCTCTTTGTTTTTACGCCATTGAGAGACGACCAACAAGCGGTGGGAGAGAGAGAGACAGAGAATTAGAAATGGGGAGAAAGTCAAAGAATGAAGAGAGAGGATGAAGAAAGAGAGAGAAATAAAAAGAGAAAGGATGAAAAAAGAGAAAAAAATTGAGAGAGAAAGAAAGAGAGAAATAAATAGAGAAAGGATGAAAAAAGAAAAAACAATTGAGAGAGAAATAAAAAGAGAAAGGATGAAGAGAGAGAAATAAAAAGAGAAAGGATGAGGAAAGAGAACAAAATAGAGAGAGAAAGAAAGAGAGAAAGAAAGACAACGAGAAGCAAAGAAAAACGAAAGGAGAGAAAGAAAGAGAGAAGTCACTTAACTGTAAAATATAGATCAGTATAAGTCCAGTATTTATTATACATATACCTATGACCTATACAAATAAGGTCATGTCAGACCATCCACCAGATTCCCCGTAGACCGATTGGGCGTGGTTGTCCCCCCAAAAACCCCTTTATTGGGGAATTTGTAATCTTTACAATTTTGGAGAAAGTATGGCTGGAACAATGGACCGGGCCCTTTTTTCATGGAATGAGCAAAAATAAACTAAATTGGATGGATTTTTGGGCACAAATAATGCAAAAGTAGGGAGAGAGGAGTAATTCTGGGTAAAGAGAATTATTTTAAGGTGGGACAAAAGACGTGTGCTTTATCAACTCTGACCCCCTGCAGGTTACCTTCATTATTGAAAAGGGGGAAAGTCCGAAAAAGAATGCTGTGACAATGAGTCCCATATAATATAATTCTCTTATACATACTTGTATATGCATTCTTTTATATTAATTCTTTTATATGATCAAGTCACAGGGACAGAGTCGGCAGAAGAATAGTAAGGCTTATGAAACATTAAAGGTCTACAGGAAACTTCTCAGAATGTAACCTGCAAGATTTTTTTTAAACTGCAATTGAATGTAAAACAAAAGGTCAATATGGACGCGATCACTTTGTTCGTTATAAATAAAATTAATTAAAAAAGTTAATTAAGCGGGGGAATATTTCGGAGAAATTGACAAAGAGAGAAAAGTCCAGAGGAATTCCAAAGTTGGGCGTAAAGCGGAGTTAAAATTTAGTGTATAAAGGCCTGACATGATTTATTTTGCATGTGAAGGCCTGGCATTATTTTTATTTCGTGTTTAAAGGCATGTAATTATTTTAATTTTCTACGTAAATGCATGGCGTTTTAAAAATTTTGGATGTTTAATTATTTTGCAGATTTTGCCCGGCTATAATTATCAGTAAAGAAGCCTTTGAAGGGAAAACCGGCCATCATGAAGACGGAATTAATCCATTCGTACAGCTCCGTGAGCTTGTCCGGGATTTCCCGATCCCCGTCGGAGATGTCCTATTACTTAAATGGGAATTTCTCCACGTCTCAGACGGGACTGATGGGGAAGGACACGGGAAGTACGACGGATGATGGGATGAATAAAAGTTCTTCAAGTAGCATCAATGACCTTCCCATCGAGGACGGGCAGGAAGGTTGTTTCAAGTCATGGGCGAGGAATACTTTCCGGAAGAAGATCCTTCATCGGCGGGTGCCGATCCTCCAGTGGCTTCCGGAGTACACTGTCAGCAAATTGATTGTGGACATCATCGCCGGACTCACCGTCGGCTTGACAATCCTCCCGCAGGGGCTGGCTTATGCCACCCTCGGGGGATTGCCACCTCAGGTGTGTGGCCATTTTTTCAATTTAATTCTGTATAGTTTTTTTCTTGTCCAATTAGTACGAAGTACAAATCTTATGTTTTAGGCTTTTCTAGAACTTCTAGTTAAATATTTTGACTGGCAAACTATATTTTTTATTGACTCTTAAATTATTTAATTTTTATTATTGACTGGTAAATTATGTGATTTATTTATTATTGACTGCTGAACTATTTTACTTTATCATTGTGGACTGGTAAATTATTGTTAATGAATTTTATTGACTGTTAATTACATTCGTATTGGGTGACAAATTGTTCTTACTAATTTTTAACGGACTGGTAAATTATTTTGATTATTTTCTGTTCGACTGGTGAGCTTTTATTTTTTATTATTGTCTGCTAAATTATTCTTATTAATTTCTATTAGCATTATTATCATTAATTTTTTACTAGCAGCTAAATTAGTTACTGTATTGTTTATCAGTTACTAGATTATTTTTAGTAATTGTTTATTTAGTTAGTTAATTGTTTTTTAATTATTTATTAGCTATTTTAAATTATTTTTATTAATTATTTATTTAGCAAGTTAATTTTTTAATTGCTTATTAGCTATCTTAAATTATTTTTATTAATTAGTTATTTAGCTAGTTAATTATTTTTTAATTGCTTATTAGCTATTTTAAATTATTTTTATTAATTACTTATTAGCTGCTTAATTATTTTTTAATTGTTTATTAGCTATATTAAATTATTTTTATTAATTATTTATTGCTATTTAATTACTGGTTTAATTGTTTATAAGTTATACTGAATGGCTTTTTTTAATTATTTATTAGCTGCTTAATAATGTTTTTAATTGTTATTAGATCTTTGATTATTTTTATGAATTGCTCAGTCGCTGCTAAATTTTGGCATTGAATACATTGTTGATTCACCTGCAAATTGTTTTTATTAATCCTGAAATTATTTTTATCTCTTGTTTTGCCATTGCCACTAACAAATTTCTTTTCGACAAATGCGATACATTTAATCTGTACACTAATCCATGCCTATAATCCGTTTTTTTCACATGAAACAGTCCGAAAAAAATTCAAGTGTCAATTTAATCCCCATAAACACTCCGGTGCACATTTACATGTATCAAAAGCATGTTACTAAAATGCAGCAGCGTATAGAATTTACCCCTAAAAACTTAAATATTGATTCAATCGATCAGTATCTGGTGTCAATATTGACTTTTAGCCTCTTTGGTAAGCACTAAGCACCGTCCAGCCATATGACGACATACATTTTGTTGGGACTAGATAGTTAATCCACTTTTATCTAAGCCGATTCCCGTTACAATTTTGGCACTTCCTGTGAATATGATTGAGATTGAACAGCCTTTGTTTACATGATAAAAGATGCCTGATTATACATTGTGATGTTGAAAGAAAATATTTATTCATGTACTCAATCCTTCCCAATCCCATATATTTATATACACATGTTATTCTATTCACATTTTAGGCTACATACATATGTCCACGTGTGTGTAGATCAATATTGACAATTTACTCAATTGGTCTAATTACCAGGATTTTTAAAAAATATATTTTTTAATGGGGTAAATGTGTCATTCTTCCCCGGAACTCCATTTGTATTCCAGGGAAGTCTCATTTTGAGAACCAAAACATCAGCAAAGATATTTGTAGATATGGATGTATTTAGATGTATTTAAATGTGATTTAGTTACCTTTTTTTAAATTTTCTGTTTATTTTAACTTTCTGTTTATTTTTTAAATATTTACAGTATGGTCTCTATTCGGGCTTCGTGGGCTGCTTCGTCTACATCTTCTTCGGAGGGACGAAGGACGTGACGATTGGGCCGACGGCCGTGATGGCCATTATTACCCTCAATTACACAAGTGGGAAGCCCCCGGAGTATGCCGTCGTCCTGGCTTTCCTCACCGGCATCGTCACCCTCTGTATGGGACTCTTTCAATTGGGTGAGTCCAAACTAAAAAAAAATGACTAAAATAGACCAAAATAATTTTCAATTTAATTATGGTTAAGTAGCATCACAAACGGCCTTCCAAGATCCTTTTTGGTGATTTATGAGCTTTTGTAACAGGACATTTCCTGTGCAAATAAGGTCTGGCAGGAGATTGTCTTACTTTCCTTTTTTTTCTTGTGGCTCTTATTATATTCTTATGGCTATTCATATTTCATCAGTGGATGTGCTGACTGTCCATGGCGGACTTTTAACGTTCCTGTAAATGCCCTTTGACGACATTTTCCCTGAATTTTGGTCCGGATAATAAATGTAAAAAAAATAATGGGAAAACTATAAGTTTAACCTAGTAAACATCCTGTGGAGGAAGACTCCTTGCCTAATTTCCGGGCATATAAATGCTTTTTTTTGCAATATTGCCAATTTTACATGCAACTATTTTGCATGGCAAAAATCTTGTCTCTGTATTTTTCTCCTAATATCTTGCGTCTCCATTTTTTTAATACATAAATAGCATTAGGAATATGTAGAGTATTTTATTCTTCAAGATTTTAGTGCTTTAAGTGTAATCTTTTAGGCTAAAAGATTAGGCTAAAGAAGATAAAAATGTCAATGAGCTTTCCGTGATATTTCCATGATATTTCCACGAGATTTTCCGTAAGATTTTCCGTAAGATTTTCCATAAAAATATCTCCGATAAAAATAAAAATTTCTCCGGTAAAATTAAAAATTTCTCCGATAAAAATTAAAATTCCTCCGGTAAAATTAACAATTTCTCCGATAAAAATTAAACTTCCTCCGGTAAAATTAAAAATTTCTCCGATAAAAATTAAAATTCCTCCAGTAAAATTAAAAATTTCTCCGACAAAAATTAAAATTTCTCCGATAAAAATTAAAATTCCTCCGGTAAAATTAAAAATTTCTTCCCTAAAAATATTCCCAGCGTTTCTGGTAGAACCTTTGGATCCGCAAAATTATTTGGTGCATTTGCCCAAGGGAAAAAATATTCTCGGAAAAAAAAGAAAGGCAGACTTTTCCCTTTTATCCTAGCAGTCAATTGTTAAAAAAGAGGGTTATTTTCCCCTTCCAAAGTCCATTAAATCTAAAAATAGCTACATACAATGTCCTAACTACCTTATAACAAGAATGTTCACAAGATTAAAAAAATTGATACTGGAAAATAAAGCAATTTTTCACGGTCAAAAAGTACTTGCTCTCAGGCAATGTCAAGATCATTGAAAGGCAAATTCAGTGTGAAATGGGAGGTCGTTATCGCATGCAACTAATTGAGACATCAAAATTAAGGGCAAATTCACACCATCCACACCCTATACATATGTATATACATAGTGTACATAACACCAGTATAAATGTCTTACACCCGCATTTTCAAATCCAGGATAATGTGGGAATCTTTTTGGATATTTGCTCCATAATGAGAAGCATGGAAGCTTGTATGCATTCATGGGTGGCTTTTTTCCTTTCGGTAATGTCTTGGTTGCTTTCTGCCGAGTAACTTAATACAATAATAAAGGGACAAAAGTGAACATGCTGGAAAAACCTGTTCTAATAGTATACAGAATGGAGCGTGATTTGTTCGCATGTCCATTGTACTACCTCCAGATAATTTTTGAATTGTGTCCAAACATTGACGTAGGCCTTCCCAAGAGCGTGCCAAAGAGCCTGGAGTCGATAAAGTGTCATGCTCATTAGGGTAATGGCTCAAATGACTGTTTATACACATTGTTTTTGAGGAGTTGGGAGCATGCAAAGGGTTAAAGGAAATGCGCATCAGAAGTGTGGAGGAAATCCGTAGAAGAGGAAAGACAATTTCCTGATCAAAATCTCTGCACGCTCATAGGGCCATAATAAAGCCTTTTGTAAATGGACAATTTACATACGTTATTCACAACTATTTGGGATGTTATACCCATTTTAATGCATGGAAATATTGGAAATGTTAAACAACCTGATAATTTGGCCTTTTTGTAGGATTCATCGTCAACTTTATCTCGACTCCGGTGATGAGTGGATTTACATCGGCGGCAGCAATTACCATCTGCTCCACCCAAGTCAAGTCCTTATTGGGTTTAAGCTTCCCCGCCGAAGGCTTCTTGGATGTCGTCAAGGGGACGATTTCCCATATCTCGGAGCTCAAGACGAACGATGCGTTGCTGAGCATCGTTTGCATCGGGGTTCTTCTGTTTCTACAGGTAGCTTATCTGTGTTTTAAGGGGATTTGAAAGTCGGGTTTAACCCGATATTGGGCATTTCCAATGATGTGATATACGCTAAACCCAATGAGCGAGACAGAAAATCGATGGATTAGAGCGAGTGTGAGTTTTTAATTGTGATTAAATTTTAATTCCACGGGGGCAACATTTTTAAATGTCTTATCATTGTCAGTTGTACAAATATCTATATACGAACTATATGCAGTGCTAAATTAGGTATTTAATGGGGAAAAAATCAAACGGCGCTAAGCATTCGGAGAATTTTAATCGTGCACTGTAAAAATACCACCGAGAAGCAGGCGGGAAAAGAAGGAAAGAGAGAGTGAGGCATAAAATGAAATAATGAGAGAGATACAGAGGGAGTAGAAGGAGGGAGAAAGGGAAAGGGAGAAAAACGGGGAAATAGACAATGGGAGAGAAAAATAAAGAGAGAAATAAATGAAAACAGAGAGAGAAAGAAGGAAATAGTGAGAGAGAATAAATAAAAATAGAGAGAGAGAAATAAAGAAAGATAGAGAAAGAGAAATAAGAAAAATAGAGAGAGAAATAAGGAAAAATAAAGAGAGAAATAAGGAAAAATAAAGAGAGAAACAAGGAAAAATAAAGAGAGAAATAAGGAAAAATTAAGAGAGAAATAAAGTAAAATAGACAGAAAAAAAGAAAAGAAAAGAGAGAAATAAAGGAAAATAGAGAGAAATAAAGGAAAATAGAGAGAAATAAAGGAAAATAGAGAGAGATAAAGGAAA
>JAQGBT010004117.1:0-17482 GCA_034698585.1 Disparrhopalites patrizii | reverse complement strand
GTAGTAAGTAAGTCAGTATCAACTGATCTGACCATTTAAATTCATATATCATTCGCTGCCCATCTTAAATGTCAACACTCAACACATACATATAATTTAGCGAATTATATGTATGTGTATTGTATACATATATCCATATCAACTGAGAACTTGAAAATATGCATAGAATTCTTCCACACAAAGGGTTTGAGGACATGACGGCAGCCATATTTTAGTGACAAGACCAATCACTCCACTCGCTAAATTTTCCACAACGCTTAAAAAATTCACTCCAGACTAGGCTTGCTAATATCGCTCACCTTAATTTGGTTGCATCACTCGAGGCGTATTAATTGTACTGTAGTTGTAAAATTCTGCTGGGTGAGATCTCGTCCAGGTGCATCAAAAATCTTTAAACCTTGCTGAATGTAAAAGAAATAACCTGACCCAAAGGTTTTGGATGTCATTGTTTCTCGAATGAAGGTATACATAATATATTACATGTACCTATTATTACTTTCTCTCCATATTTCTTAAGTCATGCCTCTAGCGCCCAAACAAGACACGTAGGTAATTTTATATACATGAGATTCCTAGAAGTGAAGCAGGATGAAAACCGGCAGCAGCATTTTTAATTTCATATATGATATGAAAAATGACAACTAAAACCTTAATTATTGTAGTAATTGGTTAGTGAAATATTAAGCAGGGGGTGTTTGAAAAATACTGCATTTTTTTTTACAATCAAGTAGATCAATTGTATTTGTATGCCACTTTAGCGGAACTTTCTGAATTTCCTTACTCCGGTATTTGACAATTGCGTGAAAATCAGCTATAATAGTTCCACCAGTTAGCCATTCTTCATTTCTTCAAAGAAGAATTCAACAAAACTCCAATAGGTGAAGTGTGTATACTTAATTATTCACTTGCCTCCAGACCAGGAACATACAGAAAACATTATTGACATGGACAATTAATGTCACAAAAACGAGTGAAATATTTGCTGTTCATGTTCATGCATCGACATAGTTCTCTGAACTTCATTCATTCTTTTCTACGACTGCGAGTCACGAAATATCACAGAAGAATCAAACGTGGAAAAGTGGTTATATTTTGAGGTTCACGTATGCGTTGTGATTGAGGAATCACAAAAAAAAAATGAGGGGGTGCAAACCGAGAGAGTGTGTGAGGAAAGGAAACACCACTGTTTGCACGTGTGCATGTAAATTAAACCTTCACATCAGAATTCTCTTTTTCATTCCGGGGACTGCAAACATCAGTAAGTACGTAACGTATACATATGTATACCCTCATTTTTATATGCGGTATCATGGTCAGAATGAAATTACCCCATTCGATGAGTTTTATTTTTCTTTCACTCTAACGTCGCTATCTGCACCCATTCTTTACACGAAAGTTTAACATTATAACCTTGTCAGCTCTAGTGTTGAAACGTCCCAATACCCGTAGTGGTTAGATCATTAATGAAATGACAGGGTATACAACACATATACATAGCTCTATACGTGAACAAGAAATAAGAGTTAAAAAGTGTCAGAAGTATTTATACGGATACTGTACTCTTCCATGACTGAAACACGCCACTTGAAAAACATTAAGATCCTTTTTTTCCCCATTCTACTTCTCCCCTCCACCTCTTCATTCCTATACGTATTCTATGAGATAAAGGAGATTCAGAGAAAATCCCTACGTTGCGCTCCCAGATTTCCCCATTTCCTTGAGATTTATTCCAGAAGCGGATGGCATATGCTGTTTGTTACATTCACATGTAAAAGAATGTATATATAACATGCATTGACGTTTCCTTAATCTACATATAATCATTTTAATTTTGTTGAAAAGAATTCCTAAAACGAAATGTAGAACTTTTTACTGTTGGGTATAATTATTCAACAAATTAAATGGAGCCTTTGAATTATTTCAAACATTATACACAAAAATTAGGCACCGCCCAGCTATCTTCATGTGTAATGTAAGGCTCAAAACGTGTACTTTATTTCGGGAAGCACAAATATGTACAATCAACATATAGCATTGATTTTGCATAGAGCATCTATACGTATGTATTTGTATGTAAACAGGACAGTTCAATTATACATTAAACACCTTAGCAAATCATAGTGACTTCTATAATTATTAAATCAAATCATTCAAGTAAGCCGATTCCTTCCCTAAGAAGACAAACACCCATATGGTTTCATTGATATTTTGACACCGAGTGATTTAAAACTTTTTGGCTTAGACGTTCTCATTTAGGCAATCAGAGTTGCTGGACGAGTTCGCCTACGGGTTTATTGTTCTATACCATAAAAAAAAAGATACAACCTTCACACTTTCACAGGTTTCCGCTTATAATTAAACTGCATTCACGGAGCCTTTTTTTGGAAAGAAAAGGACCGCGTCGTGGGAAGTCGCTAGTATACATACATTATCTCATATCATAAGATATTGAACTCATTTTGAACATTTTCGAAGAGAGTTACAAGAAAATGAAAAAGAAACAAGCTAGAACGGACACTACTTCGATCCTTGTTCACTGGGCGCTTTTTATGATTAGCTAAAGGAAATGCGTGCTCACACGTGTGGAATTGTCAATAAACCTACTATTCCGTATAGCTTTCCTTTGACAAGATAATTCTGGATAATGCTTTTCCCTCTCACACCATAAATCGTACGTTTTGAAACATGAAAATTTATTTATTTAAGAGGACACTCCTTCCTCATGCGTGATTTGTTTTTCTAACTACTTCCACACAAAGATATCGAAGTAATGAACGAAATGATGTCAAGCTCAATAAACTAACTAATTATGCCCCGATAATAAATATTGCCTGCCCTACAATAAAGCGAAACCTCTGGCTTGCCCAAAAAAGTTCTCTCTTCTTGGTGAAACATGACAATAATATAATTTATACAAAATTTCTGACGACACCCATTCTCGACTTTTTGACTTGATAGCTAGAAATTAAGTACGTAGGTTGTTCTCAACACAACGTCCAAAATAATTGGGTAAATCAAATTATTAAAAGTTGACTAACTATGCTTGCAGGTCATGCCTGGATTGGATACATGTTTTCTTGCTCTAACCTCTAAAACTATCAATCCTGCCGCTCTGATCGATGCAAGAATTGAATACGTATTATCCACTTCCGAGTATCTATTATTTATATATTACGGTATGTACAGATTCTCCGTCGTATTATATTCTGCCGCTCACAGCTGGTTCTTGTCAACACTGTCTTCTTCAGGAAAAAAAGACAACCAAAATTTATAAGCATTTAACATGCAGCCAATTTTCGGAGGTTTGAAAGCTATTGAGTAAAAAGGCATGGAACAAATAAAATAGGCAAAAGAGTGTAGGCAATTGTTTGACAATGTACGTCTTTGTATAAGTAAGATGAGGCAAAAAACAAGTTTGAACTTTACGACGACCAAAAAGGTGGTGGAGGTGAATGGGTATTAAAAAAAAACTTGGTCGTCATTCCTATTGAACATAAAAGGTTATCACACATGGCAGTTTCTCGTGCGTGTTGGCGAGAACCAAGAAAGAAATTGTTTTTTTCAGTTTTTCTTTTTATCTGCCAGTAATTATAATTATATACACATTTACAATGAATTACAGCCTTATTATTATCATTTTATCCACACGTATAAGGTGTGTGTGTGTCTTAATAAGAAGACACACACAGGTCTAGACGTACAATGAAGGTGTAGACGAACGCTTGTTTGTGGAAACGGAAACTAATAACACATGAAACATGATGTTACACAATCGCGAAAGACAAAATAGTGTATGCACATGGATATATAGTCGAATATTTAGCTCCTGGTAACATTTCCCCCTTCCAATCCTTTCCTGCATGGTGTCAAACCAGAGAAGCACCATAAAGTCGGGCGGTCCACGACATACAAGAAAGAAGCACGTGCAAGATCTCGAGAAGATAATCAACGTCTTCCAAAGACTACATGCGGCCTATATATATATATATGAGTACGCTTTGCAGTTATACGCTATTATTTAAAAGTTATACACCTTCTAAAATACAAATATAACGTTTATTGCACGTCCTAAAAAACATGTTCCCTCAAACAGACTAATCAAATATGGTTACGAGAGAGAGGGTGAATAAGAGCAGCTTAACCATTAACCTGCCCATTTACTGTATAACTTATATACATATATCACTTATATACATATATCCACCCGATTTTAAATCGAAGTTACTACATGTCTAAGTAATCATATTAGACCAAGCTAATCCTTAAAAAATGACTAACATTGAACGGCAAGCATAAATCTTTTTAAAAACACATATGTACATACATAAAGCATGCAAACAAACTCACACGTGTTATACATGCACGTATGAGTTGTTAGGCATATATATGAAAACACGTATGATTTTTGAGTCTAATTAAAAAGTGCTCACACAGTTTCGTAGCACCACCCTCTTGTACAAATATGAGTACCATGTGCCCACGACAAGGTGTAATTATATACGCAAAAGTTAACTCTTTTCAAAATACACGTAATCTTTCTGAAATGTCGTACTGAAATTTTCTTCATCCCCTTGTCAAGATTTACCTCCGCACGTTCACAAATAAGACAGAAGCATCAAAACTCACCAGCATATAGCTTAGGTGTGTGTAGAAAATTCTCATATGAAGCTTTTATTTTCGTTTCAACAAAAACAAATTGGACCCGCACCCATCCACATATTTTTTTTTGGTGTAGCACTATTCTTCAGCGCACTGCCAGTAGACTGTAGAAGTCTGGTGCGGGTAGCACCAGCTAAACACACACGTATGTGTACCGAATGTCTAATTGATGGAATTCTGAACTCAAAAAATAGACAGGAGCTTAAACCTTCAAAAGAAAATTACTTCTTTGCTTCACTGACATGTGCGGATGCGTCAGGATACCCAAACTCTGTCATTTCTACAACAGGAACATTTGAAATCTCGTGGAGAGGTATTTCCATGTTCATGATGAAATACCTCTCCTACCTCATTTCCTGACATTCGTCTCCTGTGCAGCTATCAACAGCCGATTTGCTGCGAGTCAACAAAAAACCAACCCAGCCATGTCATCATAACAGTCAACTTGATGTTTTACTGACAACTATTGGGGAAAGCACATAGTGAACTCGGTATCTCTACGAAATCTACACCGGCCCATAATTACCACAACATTTTTTTAAGGTGGGAGGGAGAACACGACATATTTTCTTTACATAAACCTTTACATTGTGTGGCTCAAGTAGCAAAATTAGAAACTTATCATATTCTGTTTCCCTCTTTCTTCAGCTATCATTTAGCTTGTAGCAAATGAGCGTTGTTTATGTAAACTGTAAACTTTAGAGACTGGGGCAAAGTCATACCAGCATGGACATAGGAGAATACTATATACTACCACAACTACGAGTACAATATCTCACTCAACTCAAATGAATAGTGAAATACCATAACATGACAATGGCGAGAGTAAACACAGCATAATGGTCCTCACACATGCTCTTGTTTTTCAGTCCAATTATTTAAGACCTTCTTTTCTCTTAAAACCCCTGTTTCCCTGCATTTCTCTGATATGCTTTCGCCAACCTTGCATTGGAGAAAACTGTAACTTCCGCACAGACTCTCCTCAACTGGTGAATCAGCTATATAGTCTGGAACGCCTAGGTCTAGCCACAAGGATGTATGTACCAGCTCAAGCCACGCTGACAAGGAAAAGCATCCTGGCCCATAATATTTATTTACATAATATATGAGGAGTCATAACTTTTAGGTAAATAAATGAACCTTAACCAAAGCTATAAAGGCAGAACATGGATGTCATTGCGTACGATAATGACAGCAAAACCATGGATTTCCCTTTTCAAATTTTGAGTAACCTAACAACTTTTCCTGTTATTATTAAGTAAAGCTAAAAAAAAACGACGGAAGTAATATTTACTGCTATACTTACACCCCGGGGACGATAACTGCTTTCGAGCACATCGGTACGGTTGATAACTTCCAGGTTCAACTTTCCCATACATAGTGCGATCCATTTTGTTGTATAAAAGCAAAATTCACTTCAATTATAAAAACTACTACTGCTCAATTCAGTCTGCACAAGTGGTCACTAAATACAAAGCCGGTGGAGCGGAGAATTCATTGGCTGGACAGCTTAAAAAAAAGAGATCAAATACACCGGAAAAAGAGATTTTCTGTCAACTTTATGGTAACAGCAATTGACTCATTGCGGCTCTATTTTCTTCATATAATTGCCTGCCACTGTGAAGATTGAAATAATTATAAAAATGTCCAGGTTGCGAACTATACAAAAACGAGTAAACCAACCTACTGCAACGGTTGAAACAAACAATAATGCACACGACAAAAATTTCCTTGTTGTAAACAACACACACGTATACACTCGCAACAGTTTTATGAGAGGAGGACAGCGTGCACAAAGTTCAGAATAGACACTAAAAGTCTGTGCACATGTGAAAGTTTGAAGGGAATGATAGTGGCAGGGAAAAAGCGCGAACCTGGTTGCTCCACAACGTTATACTACACGAAAGCTCTACATGCTCCTCATGGTGCAACACATGCTCACATACCAAACAGGAATCATCTGTATCCAAGCACTCCCTCAATAACGAAAATATACCGCTCTGGCTGGTGATGCTTATCAACTATCACGGAAAAGACGGAAGAGTCAAGTAGCAGAGCCCTTGTTGCTCTTATTTCGTTCGAGTCAGTTGCCCGCATCCATTGCTTCACATTCACTACTCTTGTATAGACACAAGAGATTTTCACTACACATACCCTCCAAAAAATTCAATTACAATGCACATGTTAAACTTTACTGTCACCAATCCTACCTTCTGCTTCAGAACGGGGGAAAGGAAGACAAGCGAGACAAAACTATACTTACTCAGCAGCCACTACCATCAACATTGTCATCAACATCATCGTCATCATCGGTTCCTTTAAATGGAAGGAAATAAGTGTACGAAGTTTTAGGGTCCTGCCGTAATGACATCGTTGTAGATTGTAGAATGTGTGCATTCTTTTTTTTTCTTGACAAGACTCAAGACTTTGATTTCCTGTCCCAGTAATAATGCATACTGCTGGGTGTACAGTGTATGTATGTATATAGATATGTACATTCCTGAATGTCTGCCTTTCAATCTTTTGATGGGGATGAAGCTCTTTCTAAGACGTGGGTTACTGAATGGTGCATACTCACGGTGCACAAGTACATACACGAACGGAAGACGAAGGAAAAGGAACATTAAATCACCAGCCACCCAAACCATTATTTGCATAGAAGTTCACAGGAACTACATACTTTAGCGTCCAAGTAAGGGCATAGTGAGAAAAAACCCTGTCTTTGTTTTTGTCTATTACAAACCCGTCCATAATGTGTAAAATTGAAAATGGACAGTTACTATTTGTCTACGAAGTTTTTAAGAATGTGAATATTTTATAGCCCTGAACTCTCCTTCGGATTCGGATAGAGCCCTTTGCACTGAAAACCATTTCCTTCCCCTTCTCATATTTCTCAGTAAACAAAGAGAACTTTTGTTTTGTTTTAGCTCTAACCCTTACCCTTAGTAGCAGTAAAATTTGTTTATGATCCGTAGTATTTACTTCAATGCTTCTCTTGGTGCTATGTGCTATTTGTCTTTTGCTGTTAGAATCTGATATTTTCCCAGGACAAGTGTACTCCGTCCTCTTCTCTTTGTCTCAAAATAAGGAGAAATGCTGAAAATTCCCCTCTTGATTCAATCAACAAGCGTACCAAATCAGCCCAACAAGACTCTTTCAGTGTTTGCGTAGCACGGCGTGTAAGTAATTCCAGCTACGCTTTTAGTCGCCTCAAGCTAAAGTAGGTAATTTGCCCGGTTTTTCATTCCCTTGTTTTTGTAAAGTAAATGTACCAGTTGGCACGCAAAGAAACTGGGTTGCTGATATTTTTTTTTTGCTTTAAAAATCCTTAGCACAGAACCACCCACAATTAACCATTGAAGATAAAAAACATTATAGGGTTACACTTTATTCCTAGTGGCATTATGCCATTAGATCTACTTGAATAAGACGGAAACAATGACCTCACAGTGCTTTCCCATATTCCATCACATCACTCCAGATTTTGTATTTCAACCAGTACCAGTGTACTATGTAACAGATTTGGCGTCAATAATTCTCTTGGTACCTCTGAGGAGATTTTAAAATGTGCGTGCAAACGACAAGCTTGGACTGAAAAAACATTAAGTTTTTGGTACAACGATGACATTTAATGCCATTTTCTGTACATCGTATTGCAACTCTTATTGATACTGTAGACGTATTTTTCTTTCTTTAAAATAGCTAACGGTGAAACTCCCACGATTTTCGAGATAGTAGTCACATTACGAACCGTGCAGTACGTGCTGAATTCACACCATAATACAATTAAGATTTGTAGACACAAACAACTATGTAGCTGTAGCAGGTAAGGAATGTATTCACTGCGTCAGCTAGGATCAATTAATTGCGCCATGACTAATTAAAAAACTATCAATGTACAACCAGCTTTATTTAGTGAATGGCGGCTAAAAATAACAATGTTGGATGAAGTGTGAAAAAAGCGTCATTCTCTGCAGCTCATAAGATTTTATTAGGCATGCACTCACGCAAAGTAAAAATAAGTGAAATCTTGCGACAAATGTATATCAGTGTACCATTTACCCGCGTATTACATGCGTGGGTGAGAGCATACAATACAAAGTAAAAAGTGTCACTGCATATAAACAAACTCATGATCAACCAAAATTGTGCACGAAATATGCCAATGACACCCGCAGGTGTAATCGTAATCTCTATCTCCACACACATATGCTGGGTAGACACAGAAGGTAAGACAAAGTACAAGTCAGTTCTACTTTGTATTAGATATATATGGTATAAAAAATCTTCACAAACTTGCAGTCCATCTCTTATTTGCAATAAAGACATTGAAACAAATACTAAATGAATAGCTGTGCTTCACAGAGCCCATGTTTGGACTTGTTTGAGATCGTTTGTTGTGGCTCATCAGGTGTTTCTGGTGAGAAATGGAAAATTTTGTTAGGCCTACCGCCTACCGCACACACAGCACTTCCAAATAAAAATATGCAAACGTTATGCACATGTTATGTTCGTTACTGCAAGAGGCCATCTGGAGTGCACAGTCGGGTGAAGGCGTGAAGGTAACGAAAATGATGGTGCGAGAAAGGATCAAGATAATATCATATCCAACTCAATTTACACCAAATTCTCATTTCTCACCTGTATTACTTTAAGACAGACTATTTTAGCTTATTTGTGCATGCCGTGATGTATGCTTTAATGCATCTGAAGATGTAGCACCGAACACGCGCAGCGGACCAAAATGGGAGTTTATCAGATCATTCTTCTCGGTGGAAGCACGTGCGAAGACAGAAGAATACATAACTCCTGCGGAGATATGATATAAATTTTCTGTTACTCTCTTCACCATACCTATAGTTTCATTTATTACACAAACATAAAAAGAATCAGACAGATACATTGGTTTCAAAAGCGTCATGGAAGAATTAGCAATACAATAGGAAGAGCAATGAAAAATTTCTTTCAGCGTAATTCATTACAAATCATGAATTCCTAATTTTGGATTTGTGCCTGTCTACCAGTGCGGCTTCGTCATCAATGTAGCATTATCAACCTAAACCACGAAATTCCCAGAGCATTTCTAACAACCAGTGTACCCGGCCATCTGCAAGTGGATGCATACTGCATACCTATACAAATGCATACATCTCCATCCGGAGATGAGGACATTTAGGCAATAAATCCTTTTGTTAAATGTAATATACTGAAAAAAAAATGTCTGAAATGTCTTTGCCCTTTTTAGCAAGCTGGGGCTTTAGTTCTCCTATTGAGAAGGCTATTTAGCTGATTAGGTTGAAAACTACAATTTACACTTGTACACTACACTGCTTTTAATGTGTTACAGAAAGTTTTTTAAATCCTATTTTGCAGAGCTATTTTACCAGCGTTTAATTTCTATACGGATTACATTATTACGATGAACCCGTATTTTAGCTCTTTAAAAGGGACGAGTCCCTTTTGCTGGGTAATTAAGGATGGATTTTGCACATTGTAAAGGGCTGTGACGGACGTTCCAGACGCTAGGTGTAAACTCACCTTACGGAATTAATGCTAACACGGGCACTGATAAGACCACGGGTAGAAGATGGAGACAGTCACTTCACACATTTATACTTCCATCAGAAAAGGGAAATAATTTGACATTTCAAGGATGTCAAGTGAGTAATTATTTTCTCATCAATAGCTAAATAATAATTTTAACAACGTAGGCTCGTTGGATTCCCTACAAACTTTTGGGTAGACATTTTTGCTGCGCAAACACGCCAAGGATGATATAACTACCGTATACAAAGCAGCAAGCTGTTTTCATATTAAACGTAAAAAAAAGGCACCAACAACATATGTATGTGGTTGAACGGGCTGGTACTATTTTCATTCATTATTGTCTTTGTGAAATAAGATGTGTAGCGTAGAGCTCCAAATGTGTTCACGCATTTAAACTATTGGAACCCCCGAAAAAAAAAATCTTTCCCTCTACATTGTTCCGGCTTCTTGCTCACACGACAAATCCGGGAAGTATCTTACACGCAACACACATGCAGCGTACATCAGTATTCAGTTGGTTGGTAGGAAGCTCATACACCCAACACGACAGTTTTCTAAAGTTCTCGGTAAGGTAGGAAGAGAGAAAGAGCATCTTCTCTAGTCCTCCCGTCTGTGTATTCACTTATGTCACAGCTACAGTTTGAGGAAAGTGATTACGTGCCTTCAATATTTACAGAACTGGACGTGCAACCTACCGTGCCGGCGTTACCGAAGAAGGTAATAAGACTTAAAAGCAACTTTTATTATTACAATTGAAAAGGACATGAGGACACTGTAAGCTGTGTACCCAAACAACGGTGTCAGTACTGGTTCCGGTTTACGTACTCGTCACTGGTACACACACACATCTACGGTAATATTAATGTATTTAAATGAAAGGTATAATGTACAAAAAGATAGTCTCACAAGAAAGCATTCTTGCATTAAATTATCAACAATTCATTTGCATGACTTCTCAGACACTCATCTGCGTCTCCCAGCAGACTTTTACAGAAATCCTCTCACACAAATGCTACTCACTTGTTGTGTCCTATACACACGTAAGATCACCCAATGGTGAACCTCGTGTATGCTCCTGTGTCCTCATTAACTCAAAGGACTCATGAGTATGTGACACATATGAATTGTTACGAGGCATTTACTGTTTGTATTTATATGGAAGTGACAACCGAAAAATTTCCTGTCTACTTCAGAAAGCTATGACCAATTCTTCACAACATACCAACCAAATACCAACAACATTATTACATTATTGTTGTGAATGCGAATGCCTTGCTGTTGGATAAAACGTGGACGAGGAACGCTTATTTTCATCGGAGTTCATTCCATCCACAGTTGTATTTAGTATTTACTTACATTGACTTTTCAAAAGTGGCACGTGGATGACACTAAGATTGACAGTAATAGTAATAACTGGTCCGTTAAATTAAATCTCCTTCTCCTTCATTCTGTGTTGCATTACGTATGCTTTTTTCAAAATCTCTATTGTCGAACTATCGAGCTGATTAGTGCTTCCATTAAGATTAAATGCTTTATACAAATATGTCTAGTTAGCTTTTTGAGTTCGTCACTGACTTTAACGTAATAAATTAAATGGCACTCCGTGACAAAGGAATTATTTTTTACAGAAATAGTTACTTCAATAAAAGAGGTAATACGTTAAGATTTCCATAGGCCCGACATGCATTTGCGGTAATGCATTTTTCTCCCGGAAAATACAAGCCTTCATTTTCAACGTACAATTTTGAAATGTTTACTAGGAAATCCAATCAAAAGAGATACCGATTACCAATGCTTTAACTTTCAGTCTGTACCCAGAAGAATCGGTATCCAAGTAAGACAAGTATACTGGTACTGGTATATATGTATTATACATATACAGTAAGAAAGTAAGAATTGTGGATGTAAATCCACATGTCTTAGGTACTCAGGAAGATTTGTATGATTGTATAGGAAATAGTACAAAACGTGTAATTCGGTCCTAGTAATTATTCAAGAAAATGGGCTGTTGATATATTCATTGTTATTGACAGTTCTGTTACTTGTACATGTAACATAAGGTGTACTGGTATACACCGTACAGAATCTTTTGTAACAATGGTTTAATGATCACATGCTTTCAACAAAAAGAAAAACAGTCAAGCTTGGACAAGAATGAAACAATACAATATTGAAACAATAGCCTGCTTTCTCCAACCATATACAATGTGTTGGAAATTTTTTTTGCAATGGTATACCATATTAAGCAAGGCTCTCACTGATTGGTAAGATTAAATAAGTGACACTGGAGAAGCGTAAATGGCAGGCTATACACGTGAAACAAAAAAAAAAGGCTACATTAATCAATTTCTGCTTAAAGAGTTTTAATTTTAAGTGTTACAAATTGTGAACACAGTGTGGTCAGTGGTCGCACACGTCGACAACAAGGTTAAAATCAGTGACCATAAGCGTCAGAATTCGTTACGGAGAAATGTTGCCGTCATTTCCAGTACAAAAGATGATACTTCAAGCAAGCCTAGTTTGACTTGTAAATATATTATAGAAATTCATCTAGGCGAATCAACAAATCCTGATTAATACTCACATAATGTTATTTGATCCTTGTTGCCCACGATCCCTACCATTACAACCGCATGCTAATACAATTATCTGTAATTATAGAGATGGTATCCCGAAGCCAAAACAGCATCTCAAACCCAGCACATTAAATTGCATTTAAACAATATCACTAATCATTCATGTGTACATGTAATAATTAAACTAATCCATTTCTGTATATAGGCTTTCATAATTTTTCGGAAAAAGTCTTGCCCGAATAAAAAATACGTACCTAAAATCTGCAACAAGTTTCTACGAACTCAACTATTGTTTCATCAAATATCTGTATAATGTATATACGATTTTGTCGGAGTGGACGTGAAAAACTTATTCCACACACCGATGACAAAGTTTGAAGGAATGCGTCAAGGTCCTACAAATGTCAGTATATGAAAAAGACCATTTGAAAACCATATTTACTGTCATGTGCTCTTTGTCCAAAATAATCTCGAAAGAAGCTCCACAAATGCAACCAAAAGATGTTTTTCAATTAAAGTTGTTATATTCGTCTCAAGGAAGTGTGCAAAAAAAACCACTTTTCTTTCATGGCGAACAGTGCGATGAAAGCAACATAATTTTTAGCGATGACTTAATGCTCGAATAATGTCATAAAGTCCTATACATGACTGTACAGAATGTATGTGCTTTATAGAAATGCAGTAAAAATTTCTGAAGATGTTTAAAAGCACACAATTCTAACGTACAGGAAGAAAGAAAAGAATAATAAAAACAAGAATACTTACTTAAATCGTCCATTTTTTTATCAACTCACGACGGACATTGATCACACGTCACAGGTCCAGTAACAAATCTCACTAAAAAAAACACACGAAATTTGATTCACTATCAGTAAAATTTTCAAAAAATTTCCAAAAAAGGACACAAGTTTCTCATGCTGCGCAGAGCACTGGGTCTTTACTGAATGGGGCTTAGCATTTCTCCTCACTGCGCATTCTGTTTTTGTGGTCCACCAACTTCAAAAACAGCTGCAACTCTCTTCTTTCCTCTGTCCGTCTCTCCGTCTATCTCTCTCTCTCTCTCGCTCTCTCTCTCTCTCTCTCTGTCCCCGTCTATTTCTTCACACTTGTTAGTTGTTACTTAAGTAAAGTTTTTTCAAAGTCACCAGTTAAATATTTTAATTCTCTTTCAAGTTCAATTTACTACTCATTTATTCCGTACACTATACGCTCTTGGTAGTTATTTTTAATGTCTCATTACTGTCAACCTCCCCTGCATATGGTGGCGGGCTGACATTAGCAAATGCCATTGCTGGGGTTTATTTAATGGCAAACATGAGCTGAAAATACTTTGCACATATCCACCATTTTATGTATATCACAGGGATATTTTGTTAGCTTAACATGCTTCCTTAGCTTAATGCTTAAAAATGAATTTTCCTTGCATACGTCCGTATATTAGATCAATACACCAACCACCCCATGTTTGTAGACCCTCTCTGTAAGTACTTGCATTTTTGGAAGAATAATTTTCTACGTTTGTATAGCTCAAGATGATATGAGAGTACAGAATGTAAAAGCTTTCAGGATGGAACATTTAGCTCTTAACTCTGTTATATGTAATGTATATCGTAAAAATGTCTGCAAAAAGTGACGAGATTATGCAAGAGCGTGGACAATAATGCAGTAACTTAACTCAAATTTCAGCGATCATACAGTGAGACATGGGTGAAAAGGAAAGAAGTGATAAACGAAGATGTGAGTCGTGACAATAAAAAGTGTTTTCCTCCAAGGGAGAGTTGACGCTGCAGAAGTAATCATATTATTTTACCAATTTTTTTGGATAATAAAACCCAATTTGTTTAAAAAAAATACAACGTTTATTGATTTATTACTCACAGGCACACACATTCTTGAAGAAAACAGTACAGTTAAAAGGTTTTTATGGTCATAAGCACAAATGAGTTCGCTCTTCACAACGATCGTATTATTCATTGATACGACGACCAGAAGTCTCTAGTGTGCCGTACTTACGTAATTACTGTAAAATGAAGTTACCAACCACTAAAGTTTTTAAATTCATACGTCGCAGGTTTTTTCTTTGCAGGAATTGTTGAGGAATCACCTTCTGCATTTCCATTCTGAACAAGCCTGTAACAGAAATAGAAGTTAATGTTTATTTGCAATCATAAATGATTGAGCTTAATAGTTTTAGCACAGTATATTATATTATATGCTGTGGTTTTAGCATAGCAGCAATCAAACACAAAACTTACTTTCTCTTCGGATCAATGTATCTGCCAACACCTTCTCGGAAAGGCTTTAATTTTACAGCTGGTTGAGGTTTCCTTATTACTTCCTTGGGTTCTACGTCATTAGATTTGGAAGCTGCAGCTCTTTCCTTAGCCAATACTTCATCTATCTCAACGAACGGGTCGCTGAATACTTGGGCCTCTTGAAAAATTATATCTTCTACAGGCTTATCTTTATTATCGGTTTCAACGGATTCGACGGCTGACAATGTCTCCATTCCCCCCACCACTTTTCCAAAGATTGTGTGTTTTCCATCCAGATGTTTACAGGATCGAAAAGTAATAAAACTACATACATTCGAATTGATTAGAAATCATTTAAATTAAATAGCTCTTTAAAACTTTTGCATTCCACAACATATTTTTGTTTTACAATTGTGATTTATTAGTGTCGGAACCGGAATTGGCCATAGATAGAATTCCTCTTCCCGCATGAGATAAATTAGGTTTGAATTCATCTTCAAAAGATCCACCCCATGCACTTTCCCCTCCTGTTCCTTTACCCGTCGGGTCACCACCTTGAATCTGAAAGTAAACAAAGCGAGAACGCATTTACTCACAGGAATCAAGCAAAAATACCAGCAACACTAGTATAACCAATTCCGGAAAGTAAACACTTACCATAAAATGTTTAATAGACCGATGGAAAATTGTTCCATTATAATACCCCCTTTTACAAAGAAGTAAAAAGTTTTCACATGCTCTTGGTGCTAAGTCGCAATGAAGTTCCAGATTAATAGGGCCCAAATTGGTTTTGATTCTCACATACCCTGTATACCCATTTAAAAAATAGCATTGATTAAACAAACTTTCGTAAAGAGTGTTTGATTGTACATTAAATTAAATAAAAACATTTTAAATTACCTTTCTTGTTTACTCTTTCATATCTCACGGAATCTTCCTCTCTTATCGCAGCCTCGTGAATAGTTTCAACTGGCATTGAAGTTGATGTAAAACTTGCTGCAACAGCACCGGTAGAATAGTGTGCCTAGAATATTTATTCGAACTTTCGTAAGAATATAATAAAAACAGATGGTATTAACAATAATATTGCTCCAAATAAGACAATCCTTACAGCATTAACAACGTCCGCTGACTTTTTCTCCTTCGCTTCATTCATAGGGGTAAATTCTGTTGCATTAAGTTCTTCTAAAATGTCTTTAGTCTCAGGAGCAACAGTTTTTAAACGGGCCCTAGGATCTGTTTTAGCTCTCTCATGCTCTGAAAATTACATATAAATAAAAATATTATGATTAAGCAAATTATTACTTTCCGTAAATTTTGAGCTACTTCTATGTGCATTTAAAGAGTCAATACCTTCATTTTGGATTTTCAAATTCATTTTTAAATGATGGAATCCGGTTAAGTTAAACTTATTTAAGTTTTGTGGATCCTGAATTGTAATAATGTCCGTTCTCAAAAAAGGCTCATCCGTTAAAAGCTCTTTCCAGTTTTTGCCTTTGATATTCAGCTCCTCGACAGCCTAATAATCAGTAAACGTAAAGAAACATTTTATTTCAGGACACTGCGCTGTCAAAATTCAAGTCCGAATTTCACAGACATTTAAGAAGTGCATAAAGTAGCTAACCTCGTACGAGAAAACATTTCCAGTGCCTTTGATAGTAACCATGTGAGAATTAGCTGTGAAAACCTTGAACATGACAGGGCAGTGGTATTTGCCATCACTATTTTTATGGAAATGGAGTTTGATCAACGACTTGGTGTCCATCTTCTCCCCCGTAATGGGGTTGCAGTGGAACTTCTTGAGAAAGGGCAAAAGTGCAAGGAGATCAAACACATTTCCATCCTTGTCACAATACGGATTTTCAAACGGTTGCAACGACAAAGCACAATGATCAAACGGAAGCCTTCTGAACTCGCCCTGGTCGGTGGTAAGATGTTTGGGTCTCTTGCCTCCGTACAGAGTTGACCATTCTGTGCAGGTAAGATACCTATATGCACACAAAACACCACAAACATTATTCAACTGCAGCCTACACAGTGGACATTATTACGCAACGGCGGTTCTCATGAGGTATCCAGACTTACAATTTGTCTTTTTGATGCTGTTTCTTCCCCATAACTGCGGCTGTTCTACGGGTGTCTTAAACTTTCATCTAAATTAGATGCTTCCGATCTTCCGACGGTTTGTTTCAAAACCACCTATTAAATACATTAAAACATGTTCTCAATCAATGTAATTTTCGTAAACGATTAAAATGTACAATGATTATCGTACATACATGTAAAACCGTAAAGAATAAATAACCCCTAAATAGGATAACTCAAATTTCAACATGAACACATTGGCTAAATCGTTGAAAAATATGTCGTATCAACTACTTCCCACTTCCAAATTACTACAATTATTATAACTCGAGAATGTTCAATGTTCAATTTTAACAGTAA
>JAQGBT010004116.1:0-17483 GCA_034698585.1 Disparrhopalites patrizii | reverse complement strand
TCTCTCTTTCATTTGTTTTTTCTTCGTTTTTTCTCTCTTTCATTTGTTTTTTCTTCGTTTTTTCTCTCTTTCATTTGTTTTTTCTTCGTTTTTTCTCTCTTTCATTTGGTTTTCTTCGTTTACCTACTTCATTGTTTTTTCTTCATTTTTATCTTTCTCCTTTCATATATTTTTCTTCATCTTTCTCTCTTTTATTTGTTTTTCTTCATCTTTCTCTCTTTTATTTGTTTTTCTTCATCTTTATCTCTTTTATTTGTTTTTTTCTTCACTTTTCTCTCTTTCATTTATTTTTTCTTGAACTTCTCTTTCTTTTGCTTTTCATCGCTTTTCTCTTTCTCTATTTCATTGATTTTGCTGCATGTTTCTCTGTTTTGATTATTTTTCTTTCAATCTCTTTCATTTTCTTTTTCCCGCTTCTGTCTCTCCCACCCATCCATTTGTTTTTTCCTTTCCCTTGTCTCTTTCATTATTTTTTTCACTTTTCTACCTTTCACCCGCTTTGGTTTCCCTTTTCTCTTCTGTATTGGCTTTTGCTGCACTTTTCGTTTGCCTTTATTTGGTTTTCTTCCCTTTTCTGTCTAAATTAAACGGTTCCCTCGTTCTTTTCTTTTGTTATTGTTAGTTTTTCCCTATATTTCATTTAATTTCTTTTATCAATAATTTCCTATCAATTTTCCATTTTTTGTCGTCTTTTCGTTTGTCTCTTCTGACAGCCTGTTTTGTCTATACTCTCTATCTGTATGCCTCAACTTGAATTCATATTTTTGTCCCCTATTTCCCCCATGAAAAAATTACTCTGTCCTTTCTATCCTCTTTCGTGCTTCCTTTACTTCGTTTCTTTTCCGTATTCCGCTATTAACATATTAACCTCATGGATTAAGCCGTTGAAAAAAGTCTTTAGAAAAAAGTTCAAATCCACCATGCTTCTGTCTCTCTCATAATATGCTTACTGTGGAAAAAAGGACGGAGCAACTCCAGGAAAGAGGAATGAGAAGACATGCAAATGAATGTGGGTTGAGAGAAATGTCAGAGTCAATTTTTCATCAAGTTTTTTTCTGTCTCATCTCCCTCTTAACCCTTTCGTAATTTCTCCTATTTCCCTCTACTAAAACCTCTGTATGAACCTGGAACTTGTACCAAGTAGGAACTTCTTCGGCCCGGAGTTTCCTTCCACAAGCTTTTGTACCCTTGAAAAAATCTCTCCTCTCAAATACTGCCACTATCGAGTCTCGAGAATAAATTATAAAACACATGAGAGATTCTTGTACTCCCTTTTCCACGGCATTTTTTTCAAGGAACTAGTAGTAAAAACGACCATGGGAGAATTTCTTAAGGGTGCCTACAAAAAAAGATAAAAAAAGCAAGGGAAAAAGGAGAAGAATTTGTTTCTACTTACAAGATAAGTAATTCTTTTGGGGATAGCGTAAGAGGAGCCTTTATTCAGACTGCCCCAGCCACTGTGACTACTTGTTGTTGTTGTCTGTCTGATAAGACCCAAAATAAAATGAATTGCTTACAACCAAAAATGCTCAAGTGACGGCGGGTCCAGTTTTTTTCTTTTTCTTGTCTTTTTTCATCATCCACTATATATGACGGCAGGGTGAGTCGGACATACAAATTTGCTTATTATAAATGTTTTGGATACATTTTTACTTTATTTTAGTACATGTGCAGCTGCAATGCAATTTTCAAGGGAATTTAAATAGCGGCAAAATTATTCTAAAAAAATCAGCAAATAATTCCAGTGTCACTTTTTGCTGCACAAACCTCCAGGAAATCTCTTGGACAATTGCACAGTAATTTTTTTTAGTAATTTTGTACTTTGGGGGAAACTATGAACTATTAACATCTAGCGCGGGAAAAGGATTTTCGGGGAGCCAGAAAAAAAGGGTGAAATATTAACACAAAAAAATCTCTCAGCATTTGCTGGAGATAATAAAAGGGAGGTCAAGCCGGGGATCACAATGTATACGGAAGAAGTTGAAGGGAAATCTGGAGAAACCACAAGCTTGGAAAGGGTCAGAAAAAAATATTTCTCACATTCCCTGGACGAATTGGGAGAAACAAGAACCGCTTAATAAAAAGGCCCTCACAAAAAGAGATCTCCGGAGAGACAGAGCGAGAAGGAAAAAAAGGGCCAGAAAATGCGAGAGAGAGAGAGAGAGAGAGAGAGAGGAAAAAGCAGGATACTTTACATGCTTCACATTATTCCATCCGAGGGTCCATGGATGAAAAGTCACATAGGGAGAGAGATGAGAGGAGACGGGACGTGAAGAGACACAACTTGTAAGGACATTGTGGAGTATAACCCATGAAAAAAGTCAACTGGTTAGTCCATAATATTTAGAGGAGAAGGAGAGAGAAAAACAAATTCCTTTCGACAACAAGCACGACAACAGCTCACAAGATAAGAGACAGCGAGAAAGAGAGAGAAAGAGAGAGAAAGAGAAAGAGAGAGAAAGAGCGAGAAAGAGAGAGAAAGAGAGAAAAATAGAGGGAAAGAGAGAGAAATAGAGGGAAAGAGAGAGAAAGAGAGAGAAAGAGCGAGAAAGAGAGAAAATGTACGTATTATACAAAAGCTGGACAAGCTTTGGTAAAAAAAAAGGTGCCGACAACCACTTTTTAGGAGCATTTTGCCTCACGTATGTATGCATAGATATGCCATATATGTATGCGTATTTATTTGTATGTATACCATTTTGCTACACTGAATTTATTATTACCATCAAGTCTCGTTGTCTCCTCTCAACGTAGTGATTCTGTATGAAGAGGGACGCACAGAGAAGTTACAGCCATTTTTGTGTTGTACCACACAAATACTACAATGGATAGGGTCATCACAATTCTTGTCATATTCAATGTACTTTTCCTCAAGATTTAGCCAAAACACAGTTTCTCAGAATAGTTTTCAAAAACGAGAATAATAATTACATAAAATTTGAAATTCAGCAAACAAATTGAGAATCGAATCCCCATTTTATATCCCAGATCTGCATTGTATGTACTATGCACAATTATATACGTTAAGCATTCCTTGTGACTTCTTTCGGGGTAAGAATTGCAGACTGGGAAAAATCCAGAATGACACTGCACCGTGCAGAAGCCACAAAATTTGGAAAGTGACATTTTATCATACCTTTGCCATTTTCCCATCTAAAGGAAAAACAAGTAGTTGCAAATCGCCCTCGACATTGTCAGGAATTGACCTTTTTTTCTCTACACACAATTTCGTAGACCTTCCTTCGATTTCCTTGCATATCTTGGAGAGTGACCACATAGTGATAATATAACCTTATAAAATTATACGAGGCGAAACTAATGCCTTGGATATGTCATTATACTACAGTAAATTCCTCCCTGTTAACTCTCCCTTGTCATTCCCGCCTGAGACAATTCCATTGGGCAGAGTCAGAGACTAAAATCACCATCCCACGCACTGTCAAAGTCCTCCGTGTCAAATTTTCTTTTCTCTACCGTTTATTAGCAGTGACCAAATGTCTCTTATCTTGTCCAACCACATATTAAATATGGTGACACTTGGATGGAATGGCGTGAAAAAAAGATTGCCTAGCACAATTTTCTTATCATATTTGAACAATCCTCATAAAAAACTTCCCTTTACTACCTGTTTTTTTTACATCCCCAAAAAAAATCTAATTAGATGAGGTGAAAAATTATCATGATTATTTTCATTGTGCGATTAAAACCATCTCTCCCTCCCACTTTGCACAAGTCGTATGGGAGTGGGCCATAAAACGTAATCACGGAGCTCCGGTGGTTTGGAGGACAAGATGGAGGGGAAAAGGAGGAAACTGGTAATACTGGAATTTAGCAAAAAAAAGTATTTTTCGTCTCTCTCTCTCTCTCTCTCTTGCTCCTCTATTTGTCTTTGTGCATTTTTTTATTAAGTAAAGTAGGATGATAAGACACCGAACTTATGAAGGAGCTAGTTCTTGTGTATAAAAACTAATTAATTAAGTAGAGTATTTTTTTCGCAGGGTGAGGACTCGTCACTTCGACAGTTTTTTAGAGAGAGAGAAATCAGTGCAAAGAAACGAGAGGAAAAAGCATACAGAGGCAAGGGGAATAGTAAGCGGAAAAACGACAAAAATAGGAAAACAAAGTGGGGATATGAGAGAAAGAAATGAAAAAAGAAGGAATGAGGAAAGTTAAGGTAAAATGAAGGTAGGGAAAACAGAAAGAGGAAAATCAGAGAGGAAAGAGAAACAAGAAGCATAGAAAGATAAACTAAAAGGGAAAAAGGGAAAGAAGGAGAAGGGAATGAACCAAGATAAGGAGAAAAGTAAAGGCGAAAAAGTGTGAAGAGAAGAAGAAATAAAAGGAATAGATAAAAGGAGAAGAAAAAAAATAGAGAAGGAAAAGCAATAAAAAAAGAAAAAAAAGAAATAGAGAAAGAAAAAGGATAAAAAGGAGAAGAAATATAAATAAAAATAGAACAAGGATAAAATGGGGAAGAAAAAATAAATAGAACTAGAAAAAGCTTAAAAATGGGGAAGAAAAATAAATAGAAAAAGCTTAAAAATGGGGAAGAAAAATAAATAGAAAAAGGATCAAACGATCAAGAGAATAAAAGTTGGTCGAGAAAGGAGAAAACTGAGAAAGAAGAGGCGTAACAGAGAAAAATAGAGAAAAAATATGAGACAAAAGGGGTGGAAACATTCTTTTCACTTAAGTTCCTGACTCATAGGTAAAATGCTGAATGTACATTTCTTATTACGTTATATTACTGGCAGTTGAAGGAAAGGAAAAGAAGGGAATGAGACTGTCAAGAGAAATAAGTTTGATTTAAAGTGAAGAGCAACTTTTTGACTCGTGTCAATTAAATTAAGCTTCCCTCTTCATCACCATCCTCATTGGGGTTTATTCCGTAAGCACCAGCAGTATACCATGGAGCTAAAGGAATAATGAAGAAGAAGTCGACGACGAGACGAAAAGAAGGGGAGAAGGGCAGCTCAATTGAAAGACAGAGAGAGAGAGAGAGAAAGAGCGAGACGACGAATGAGAGAAAGAACAAGAGTGAGAAAGGGAGAGATAAAAGTGCTTTTCAAGAAAATTTTAATGTGTAAGCACTGATGGGTAAATTTGCATAATTAATCTCAGCAGGGTGTCTCTGTTTTCCTATGTAAATTTTTTCTATTATTTCTTCCCATCCCCCCGTGCTCTACACCCATGACTGTCTCAGTGCTCTCTTTGGAGGGGAAGAAAAAAAAAGGGGTGAGAATGGAGATTTTTCCCCCCTTCATCTTCACTCATCTTCGTTCCACGAGCCAGTTTTTCCTGTATAAAGTCTTCCTCGTATATGTATATGGATGAGGACAGTAATTGTGAAAAAAAAACAAAAAATCTCCTCCATTTCTTCTCATTACCCAGAATTATATTAGTAATGATGAAGACAATAATAATAAAGTACAAAAACGTATGAATTCTCCATGCCCATTTATTTGAATGGAGTTTTTAGTGAGTGCCATGCTCAAAATTTGGAGGGTGAAAAGGGCAACGCGTGCTCCTTTTGGGGGAAAAGTATCAATTTTAAGAAGAGTTTTTTTTCATAATGAAGATATCATGTGCTCGGTGAGAAATGAGAAGAAAGGGTTAAATTTCAGAAAATAAATACTCTCAATAAAATGAGGGGGGAATTGGCCAAGAATTGGAGGATTTTGTAAAAATAAATCCCATTTGTTTTTATACTGACCAAAAATGGTGTCGTGGTAGGCCGTTAAAAAATGCAATGACCATCTGTTGACAGTGCAAATTTTTTTTTTTTTGTGGGAGCAATGATTACACAAAATGCCTTTGGGGCCTGTTGGAGAAGTGGTAAATGCCTCATAACGAGGGAAAATGCTTGGGCTTGAGTGACCATTAGGGAGTCATTACAATTATCTGATTTTTTTCTCTCGTAACTATTTTCTACCCAGTAATTTGACAGTTATTACCAGTGTTTGTTTATGCACTATTTCCTCATTTTCGTGGACTACAGACCCAAATTTTTTTTTTGGGGGGACGTTCGAATTTTTTTCATTTATTTCGGAACGTTCAATTTTTTTTGATTTCCCCATATTTTTTATATCTCCTTAAAATAGTCCCTTTTTTATTTCATTCCTCCCCGTTACGAAATTCTGGGGTTACAAAATTCTATAATGCCGAATTTGTCCACCGAAGTATGTACATATATTCACATAATTATTTACAAAAAATAATTAAATTTCCCCCAGCATTGGGAGACCAAAAGAGACTTGAAAATGACCCTGGAATTTTAATTAAGATTTCTTCAAAAAATCACCCCTAAAAGGATTGACTTGACGAATAGGTGCACATTTTTTTCTTCAAATATTTATTTTGTCCCGGAGGAATTCCGTTGGGCGGCAATTACGAATTCCACGTGGAAAGTTATTAATAATTGCCAGTGTCATTTTCCAAGAATTCCAAACGGGGGGATATTGTACAATACAAATGCAAAAACTATTTTTGAAGTTGTACCAAATCCAATTGAAAACCACTCATATCCATCATGGAAGTGGTCAAATAACATATGTAACGTGTGGGGAAAAGCCCTCCACAACCCTTTTTGAGCCTATGACAATTCATGTACCATGAGCACTCAGGCCTAGTGATGATAGTGGTCATATATAGCACTAATAATATCTTCCCATGCAATGTGGATGAGTGTAAAAAGCCACACACATCCATTATGCAAAGGACAGTAGAAAGACCAAGTGCTCCATGAAATCTCGGCTTTCCCTCTCTTTCCCTCTCTTTCTCTCTCTTTCTCTCTCTTTCTCCCTCTTTCTCTCTCTTTCTCCCTCTTTCTCTCTCTTTCCCTCTCTTTCTCTCTGCTTGCCTCTATCTCTCTCCTTTTATTTATTTTCCTCTCTCTCTCTCTCTCTCTCTCTCTCTCTCTCTCTCAGAAGCAAATATATTTGGTTTCCAAAAATTCCTTTGGGACCCCAAATAATTTATGTGGAGGGTCTCTCCATCCCATTAGAAGGAATAATAAAGGGTACGTAGAAAGAATTCATTTCCCCCTTCATAAAGGAGACGTATACATGACTTTTGCCATTTCAACATTTTTGGTCAGTCTCTCATGTATTATTTGCTCTTTCTCTCTCTCTCTCTTTCTCCCTTTCTCTCGGAATCACTATTCCCGCTCTTTGTCCGAAGGTTTCCCAGGGAAGTACCAGGGCCAGTCATTTCCAGGGAATATCCATAGGAACTATCCACAAAGTATCTACGTAGGTACCTATGTATGCATTATTATATGCAAGTATTACATAATATCGTATATCGGTATAAATAGAGAAATGGTTGGAGACAAATGTTTGGAGACCGAACAGAATAAAAAAAAAAACGTTGTGGTATATGTGCAATGACCCAATGATGGGGAATGGGGATTATACATATGTCTATTTGTGTGTGCCGGAGCGGGGGATTCCCTGAAAGGGTTGAGGGCCAGTGCTATAATACAATTGAGCTCATTTTAATGAAATGTTGGCAAATAATAAAATGAGCGGATGACCAATGGGGATGTGATAAATGCCATCGTCAAAATTTCCCTCCGCGTGTGTCTATCTCACGTCTCCTCCGACCGAAGGAGAGGAAAGTGGAGAGGGAAAGAGAGGAGAGAGAGATATCAAGAGAGAAAGGAGAGAGAGGAGAGAGATAGTAATGGAGAGAAATTAGATAAAAGGGAGAGGGAGGCGGTAGACATATGAGGACACATTAAATGTCTTGCTAAATGGTTAATGATTTCGTCATTTCGGATGCACGCAGCCTTTTAGTATTATTTCCGAAACTAACATAATCCGCTCCTATCTCGCTCTCTCTCTCTTTATGTCTCTTTATGCGTCTCTTCTCCCGCTTTGTAGACAAATGAAATGGTGTAGTGCCACTGGAATTTTCAATATGATCACCCTATAATTATTCACTCACTTCAAATATATTACATGTACTGGAGACAATATTTCCCTTCCACCAACACTTTTCCCAATCTCTCACACAAGAATTAGCCCATTTGTTCCTTCCCGGGAACTAAGAGTAACCTATACGTATCCATATCCTTGTATTCAAGTTTGTAATACGGTGAAGTCGCTATATAACAACTCTGAAGGGAAGGGCGAAGAATATTGTTACTGAGAAGAGTTATTATATAGAACATAAAAAATGTAGCTTATATGTACGAAGGACGGAAAAAATAATGTTGTTATATAGAAAAGTTGTTATAAAGAGACTCCATTGTATAAGATAGGTACACATAAGGACATTTGTCTATACATATATACAGCTATGAATACATGTGTTCGTCACGTGTATGTAGATATACTAGTATACTATACATAAGTAATATTATGACTCTCTCCACTGTGGCCAAGTAAAAAGAATTGGAGCTTATTAAAAAATTTCTAGGAGCAAGATTTTCCGCCTCAATTCACTAATTCCTCCTTTGCCCTGACCGGCGGCGAGCCTATCTCGGGGCGGCCAGTGTCCTCAATGAAATCCCAGAAGGGACGGTGGTGAAAAGCAAACATAATAGTAGGTCACGCTTTTGGTACTGACGAAAAAATCAATGGGAAATTGGGGAGAAAAAAAATGTCGTGTGGAGATTCTCAAAGAGCTTTCCCCCCAAAAACTGTGGACTTTACTACTGCTCAAATGGGGTCTTCCTTCAGGATTTTTTTTCTTGGATTGGAGTCCCAAAAATGCACGGAGAATCATTCCAATGGTGTGTGTATGGCACTGTGACAGTAGCCCACTTTTTTTGGGGAGGACCGAGGACTCGAAAAAGAGAGGCAGGAAAGAGATGAAAGGCTTACGGAGAAAGAGAGAAAAATTGTATACTCGAAGAAAAGTAAGAGAGATAGAGAGTGATCGAAAGAAGGAGAGCGAAATGAAACAATCGAGAGAGATACATAGAAAGACTAAGAGAGACACATTGAGGCTTCAGAGAAAAAGAGAGGGATCGAAAGGACGAAAGAAAGAGAAAGAAAGAGAATGAAAAAGAAAGAAAAAGGAACAAAGAGAGAGAAGGAAAGAAAGCGAGATGAGAAAGAGAAAAGGAGAGAGAAAAAATTAAGCCAGCAAAAAAAACAAAGGAACGAGAAATAGAGAGAAAGCGATAAAAATAGAGAGAGAGAGAGAAAAACAAAGAAATTTAGTATCGAAATTGAAAAGGAGATAGAAAGAGAGAGAAAGCAAAAATATAGGGAGAAAGTGAGAAATACACAGCAAGAGAGAGAGAAGGAGACGCGAAAAATAGAGAAATGGATAAAAATACAGAGAAATAAGTGAGAAAAACGCACAGAAAGAGAAAGCGAAGTAGAAGATAGAAAGCGAAAAAGCCGGGAAAAGAAAGAAAGCGATATAAACAAAGACAGAAAGAGACAGAAAGAAAGCGATATAAACAAAGAGAGAGATAGAAAGAAAGCGATATAAACAAAGAGAGATAGAAAGAAAGCGATATAAACAACGAGAGAGATAGAAAGAAAGCGATATAAACAAAGAGAGAGATAGAAAGAAAGCGATATAAACAAAGAGAGAGATAGAAAGAAAGCGATATAAACAAAGAGAGAGAAAGAGAGAAAAGGAAGAGAAAGGGAGAGAAAGCGATATATACAAAGATAGAGAAAGAGAGAAAAGGAAGAGAAAGGGAGAGAAAGCGATAAAGACAGAGAGAAAGAGAGAGAGAGAAAAAAAAGAAATAGCAGCAGAAATGCAAGAGAAAAGAAAAACAAGAGAGGAAAAGAGTGAAATGGAGAGGGAGAATTACGTCCTCAACAGAAATAAGGAAAGAGAAATAGAGAAGAAAAACAACGAAAGAGACAAAGAAAATAAGAGAGAAAGAGAGTAAGAACGAGAGACAGAGAGAATAAGTGAGAAAGAGAGAGAAAGAACAAGAGAAAGAGAGAAACAACGAAACAAAGAACAAGAGAAAAAGAGAGAAAGAACAAGAGAAAGAGAGAAAGAACGAAAGAAAGAACAAGAGAAAAAGAGAGAAAGAACAAGAGAAAGAGAGAAAGAACGAAAGAAAGAACAAGAGAAAGAGAGAGAAAGAACGAAAGAAATAATAAGAGAAAGAGATAGAAATTAAGCCATCAAAAAAAGGATAGAAAAAGAGAGAGACGGAAAAGCCGGTAGGAGCGCGAATCGATTACAAGCGATTAATCGACGAGGGAGTCATTTGTAATTTTCTTGGAAACTGTATCAATGGTGACAAGTCTTATAGCTCATTTACTTCCTCACACTCTCCTTACAGGCCGTCGTTCCTCCCTCTCCCATTCACGCTCTTTGCACAAAAAAATCTTTTCTTTTTTTTTTTGCTCTTTTCCTCCTTCTATTTTTGTATTTTCTTCTCCTGAGGGAGCTTGTTTTCGCCCTCAATCCTTCTCCGCCCTAAGACGAAAAAATCTTTTCTTCCATCTTATTTTTTCTTTAAGCTTGTCCTCTTGTTTAAATTACTTTGTTTTGACTCACAGCACCAGATCTTTAATATATTATTACGTTCCTCATTGTACAGTACAGATATTAGTATAGTACGTTCCGTATTTTTTTGGGTGAATAACGGCCCCATTTTTTTGGGAGAAGCCCTGCATTGTTCACTTTGTTAGGAGAATAATGCAAGTGCATTTCTAATGTAAATATTGTTTCTTTTATTCTTTTTCCGTACCAAAACATAATCTATTCGTTCCATCGTAGCATAAAAAATTGTTGACTTTTTAAATCGGTCATATGGTTTTTTGGCGGGAATAACAAAACTGTAATCAGGGACACAGTTTCTCTTTGCATAATAGATATACATACAAATGTGCCTCAAAAATGGTTTTTACATATATTTAGGCATGTATAGTGAAGCTTTTTTTTGCATTGATGTAGGTATACATATGAGATTATAATATATATGTATACATATGCACGTGTGTAGGGATAGCATATAATCAATGTAGTTACATAAACCAATTAATGTGGATCCAAAATTCTCTGGAAATTCCTCTTTCCCTGGAATTTTTCTGGGAATTATTTTTGTTCCATCATTTTTCCCCATTTACAAAAAAAAAGTCTGCCACAGTCAAATCCGGAGAGTCTCGGATCATTAACTTGGAGGATAATTTGCGTATGGGCAAAAGGCAAACATGCATGCATGTATTTATCCCATTATGACAAGGAATAGTATACGTTTCGGTAATAATAAAGGGAAATGTGTGTAACTACGTGTGTTTTATAGGCACGTATTTTTTTTGTTTTTTTCCCTCCTCCTGTTTTCTCCAATTCTACCCCATTTTTTTCAATATTATTATTTTTTTGAACAGACAAATATTATGGGGAATAACAAGGATAAAAAAGGGCTGAGGTAACAAACAAAATATTTTTTTTTCCGGTGGATATATTTATATGTGGGACATGCTTTGTGTGTGTTTGTGTGGACCTCATGATTATTGACGTCCATCGGAGGGTCCCTTTTACACCTATAATAAAGCATTGCATGATTTGTCACCACTACTTTCCCAATTTGACGCTTATCTCGTCCACGGGGGTTGTCACAAAAGGGGGGAAAACAAGTATTTATGGAAGTTCACATTGCCTGTCCCAACCCACGTTTTTTTCTCCAATATATTTTGGTCAAGAGACTGTGTTTTTTATCTCCAAAAAAATATTTCCATTCAGGAAAAGTCGTGCATAAATCTTAAATATTTTTTTATAAAAAAAATATACATACTTTCTCCCTTTTTCTGATTTTTTCTCCACAACCTTTGTCCAGGGAAAGTTCATACCAGATTTTTTCCCCGGTTTTTTTTTGTACTTCTTGCTCCGGAATGGTGTTTATGAGAGAAAAAAATGGTTGAACCCCCCAGGCGGTTTTACGAGGGATTTACATATGCGTTAAATAGGGGGTAGTATATAGGGGTAGAGCCCGTTGATTAAATTACATGTAGTCAAGAAGTCTCTCATTTGGGCAAAATAATAATAATAATACCACTTTCAACTTTGATTTTTATATGAGTTTTTATGAAGAAAAGGGGACATTTTTCTCCTTCTTTCCATTCTCGTTTAAATACAAAATCTCATGGTTTTACCCCATTTGAAATTATTTGCGCCTTTCCATAGAGTCAAATAGTCCTTCTGACCCGTCCAGTTAATGGACTCACCACATCAGTTTTTTTCTAGAGGGGGGAAAACATGGAGGGAAAGGGTTATAGTAGGAGGAAGCAAAAAATAAAGATTTTTCTCTGCATATGTATACACATGCTGGACTAATGATTTTGGAGGGAGAGAAGGGAAATAAAGGCAAGAGAGAGAGAGAGAGAGCGAGAGAGCATAGAGGATGTCGTAACTCTTTCTAGAACTTTTATTATGAATCATATGGAGAAAAATATATGGCGGCAAATCACGCCTCTTCATTTTCTCGGGGACTCCCTCTGCATATTTCTCTATTTTTTTTAACCTCGACGTCTCTCAATTCTTCCTTCTCTGCAGTTTTTACATTTACTCGTTTTATCTTTTTCTCTCACTTTTTCTCTTATATCTCGTTTCTCTCCTTCCTCTCTCATTTTTAGTTGCTAAATGGTCTACTATTTTTCTTTCTTTCTCTTGGTCCTATCTCTGTCTTTTTAATCTTCCTTCCCTGGATCTAATTTTTACTTTTTTCTCCATCCATTTCTCTCTCCATTGCACTATTTCTTCTCTAAATTTCTCCTTTTTCTCTATTACTTTGTTTTCTCCTTCTTTCTCCATTACTTGTCATTTTCTTCTCGTTCTTTTTCTTTTCGTTTCTCGCCCTCTGAATTATTTCTTTTTCCTTTTTTTCTGTGTCTAAACCATTTCTTTTTCCTTTCTTCTGTGTCTAAATTATTTCTTTTTCCTTTCTTCTGTGTTTTAATTATTTCTTTTTCCTTTCTTCTGTGCCTAAATTATTTCTTCTTCCTTTTTTCTGTGTCTTAATTATTTCTTTTTCCATTTTTCGGTGTCTAAATTATTTCTTTTTCCTTTTTTCTGTCTAAATTATTTATTTTTCCTTTTTTCTGTGTCTAAATTATTTATTTTTCCTTTTTTCTGTCTAAATTATTTATTTTTCCTTCTCTCTCTATCTCGCTGAATTATTTCATTTTCCTTCTCTCTCATTCAAAATTATTTCTTTTTCGTTCTCTTTTCTTCTCTCTCAGTCTCTCTCTCTCAATGATGTATTTCTTATTCCTTCTTTCTCTCTCTGTCTCTTTTTTTTCAATTAGGTATGTATTTTTGTCCCTTCTCTCTCTTTCTTCCTTTGCCTTCACTTCTTTTTTAAATTTCTCCCTTTCCCTCCATATTTCTCTCTATTTTTTTCGTTATTTCCTCCCACTTGAGTTCTTTCTCCCTTTTTATTTCTTGCACTGAATTTTTTCTTCGCACCTGTCTCCAGACCAGGACAAGGTAATTTCCAGAGGCCTGATCACGGCATTCACTTGATATGGGAAAAGTGTAAGGTGTTTTATTCGTTAGGGTCATGCACACAATAGGCAAATGTATTCATATTACATGTAAATGTTGGGCATACCAAGCTGTACATTTCATTTTACTCCTTATAGCCAACGCTGTACATGCATACAGTCCAATCTTCCGGTTTAAATAGTACCCCAGCAAAAAAATCTCATTTTCTCCTTCTAAAACTCTTAACACTTCCCCGTCATTTACGGGCCATGTAGATTATAGTAAACGTTAAAAAAATGCATATACAACCTTTATCGCACTCTACAATTTATTACTCTTGGGATTTTCCCCCCACTATTTCCCTTATGGATGACAAACATGCTTTGTTTTCCTCTTGTCCTTTGTTTTAAATTAAAAAAACTTTTATTTTGTGAGGGGAGGACCCCGTTTTTTTTTGGTGGGAGACTATTTATTTTTAGAAGTGATTTGTAATTATTACACCACCAAACCCCCTACCTAATTCTGGGCCGGAAAAGAATTGTTTTTAGGTGGTTCCAGCTATTCTTTTAAGGGAACAAATTTTCATGAACAAGTTCTTAATAGGTAGTACACTCATATGCATTTTTTCCAGTCATTAAATGCACCATTTGTTCAACGAGAATTTCACGCTCACGTTGATTATAATTTGGAGGAAAAATCCTCTATGAATTCACATTTTTTGAACAAAATTCAAAAAATTTCTATCTTCTTCATGTGCATTTATTATTATTTAGAAAGGAATAATTTGTCAGCCATTTTATTTTTTCCTGGAATATAGAAATGTTTTCTAAGAGGTTTTGTCATTTTTAATTTTGATTTGTTTGGCTATTATTTTTGTTCAGACTTGAATAACATTTTAAAGGTACAGTTAAAAATAATTTTTGTAGGGGGAAAAATTCTTTTTATTGTCAAAGGAAATCATGTGGTCGTGAGCCCCCCAGAAAATAATTATGGGGGGGTGAGCTCATTACCATTTGTTACCATTTATTTTTCCCTTGTTTCCTTTCATACCCACAATTATTGGGTATGTGGCAGTTATTATGTTTGTAAACAGCACAGCTGCAGTTTTGAAATCCTTCTGCACACCCTCAAGAGCCAAGTAGAGATAAAAATAGGGATAAGAACGCTCAAATGAGAGGGAAAAGAGAGCAAAAGGGAGAAAAAATAAAGAGAAAGAGAGCAAAAGGGAGACAAAATAAAGAGAAAGAGAACAAAAGAGAGAAAAAGAGACGGGAAAAACGGAAAGAAAAATATAAAAGGGAGAGACTCATTGCCATTGCAATATAATTGACCAGAAATTTGTACCCGGGAGGTAACAAGCCTGTGATTAACTTCAATAACAACAAAACCGCCCTTGTTTTCCCCTCCACAAACGATCCAACAATGAGAGATAAGGAGCCATATTGCAACCCTTTGTATTTCCCTCAAATTTCACCGTAGGACCCAGGTTCGAACGTAAACTAAAATAACTATCCTTCCTTTGCAAACAATTCAATAATCTGTCGTAACCGCGTGAAAAATACTGTAATGAGCCTAGTAAAAAGTGTGAAGGGGAAAGTGGCAGTAAACTCCGGAGGAATTTCCCATGTTATGGGCAATGGCTACAGAATTCCATGGGACACACACAATCCCTATCCGGACGTAATTATAGGCGTCGTAAATGGAAGAGAGCACTATTATTTGTTATGGGAGGATGACTTCGTAAAAAAAAATTACGGGTGTCCTCCGATGATCTTTTTATTCGGTTCCGCGAAAAAACATTTATTTGTAGGACCAATTTTTTTCCTCATTGGAAGTGAGGAGTACCTCATAATTTTGGCTGGTTTTTGCTCTTTTCTGATCTTTTCGGGATTATTTCTCTCTCTTTTCCAAGTTTTCTTTCCGATTTATCTCCTTGATATTTATTGCTGCTCTTTCCCGATCTTTCTCGATAATTAACTTTTCCTAAATGTCTCTCTCTTTTTCACTTTTACACGCAATATTTCTCTCTCAATTTCTCTCTCTGGATTTTTCTCTCCGAATTTTTCTCTCTGAATTTATTTGATTGATTTATTCACAAACTTTCTCCCATTTTTCCTCTTCTCGCATTCTCTTTCTTTAATTTGCTGTCACGTCTCTCTCATTTATTTTTCTATAATCGTTTCTCTCTCACCTGCATTCATTTTTTCTCCCATTTTCTCCCCAACTTTGTCTCGTTTAACCTCTCTATGTCTCGCTTTCTCACTATATATATGTATGTCACACGTTCAACTTATTTTCGTGCGTTTTCCTCCCTTGTCTCTTTCTTTCTCCTTATTTATCCGCTCCATGGCAATTGTTCACCATTTTCCCGACACTTTAGTGAGGCGTTTTTCGGCCAGCTTCAGTCCGATGGGCACCAACATTTATCTACTTTTATAATACCGGCCATATAGTAGTCTGAAATAGTTTTAAAAAAAAAGTACTAAAAGAGTCCCAAGAAAAGCGTGCGTCCATGTGGGAATTAAAATGAGAAAATAAAACGGTGGAGAGAGAGAAACTGCATTTAGCACAGGATGTTACCTAATGTTACGTGCACGTCAAAATTCCTCTTATCGTTTGCCATATCATTGCAATGGTGAAGGACAGGAGGGAGACAAGGCATTCATTTCCTTTGTGAACTATACCGGCCCTCTTTTACACACGGGGACACACACACACACGAAATGCGAGTGTAGATACTTATAATGCATTACGCACTCACAAACGAGCTCGGAGTTATTTGTGTGACTCTTTCCTTTTTTCCCGCTGATGTCGAAAAAAAATATGGGGGCAAAAAAAATGTAAGAAGGGGGAAATGATGGAACTGGGAAGGATTTTTTTCCAAGGAGTAGACATTTGAGGTAATGTACACGTGCATATACATATGTAATACTGATTTCTGTATTTATGGAAGGGATGTATATCGGAGGAGAAGAGGCGGGGTGAGACGTAGCCGGTAAAACTTTACGGAGGGAGAGGCACTGAAGGAGAGTGAGAGACAGAGAGAGAAAGAAGGAGAGAGTGATAAAGAGAGACAGAGAGAGTGAGAAAGAGAAAGAAAGAGAGAAAGAGACAGAGAGAGTGAGAGAAAGAAAGAGAGAGAGAAAGAGAACGAGAGAGAAAGAAAGAGAGAGACAGAGAGAGAAAGCGAGAGACAGAGCGAGACTTGGTTCCAGGCTGGGAGGAGGTGAAGAGCGTCTACATGGAACCAGTGCTAAAGCATGTGAGGCATTGGGGGATGAAATTTAATAGGAATTTCGTGACTTCTCGTCTCCCTTGCTCAATCCCAATTTGTCAAAAAAGGAGCAGTTGTGTCAAATTACCGTGGACTTTTGTGAGCCACTTTACTTGTCTAATGAATGGTCTTCCAAACCGAAAATGAGGCCCCAAAGGTCTCATCATTCCTCCTCACATTTTTATCGCTACCTTTTTTTTTCTCCCATCTCTTTCTCTCTCTCTCTCTCTCTCTCTCTGTCTCACATTTTCCTCTCGCTTTGTTCAATTTCTCTTTTGGATTTTTGGATTACAATTGATTTTCTTCCTCTTTTCTTGCCTTCTCTCTCTTCTTCTTTCCCAATGTGACATTCTGTTTTTTCTTCCTTTCTCTCTTTGCTCTCGATCTTTTTGTACGAATCTCCTAATCTTTTTCTTTCTCTTGTTCCTTTTGTTTTTCTTTTCTTTTCCTTTTTTACCATTCTTTTTCCTTTTCCTTTTTTACCATTCTTTTTCCTTTTCCTTTTTTACCTTTCTTTTTTCTTTTCCTTTTTTCCCTTTCTTTTTGTCAGTGTTTCTCATTTTTCTTTTGCCTCTTTCTATCTTCCCTTTTCTCTTCCTTTCTGTCTCACTTTTTCTCTTTCGTTTTGTCTTGTCTTTTCTCCTTCACTTTGTATTTCCTTTTCTCCTTCTTTTTGTCTTTCCTTTTCTCCTTCTTTGTGTCTTTCCTTTTCTCTTTCTTTTTGTCTTGTCTTTTCTCCTTCACTTTGTATTTCCTTTTCTCCTTCTTTTTGTCTTTCCTTTTCTCCTTCTTTGTG
>JAQGBT010004115.1:0-17487 GCA_034698585.1 Disparrhopalites patrizii | reverse complement strand
TTTTTCTCTCTCTCTCTCTCTCTCTTTCTCTCTCTTTCTCTCTCTTTCTCTCTCTCTCTTTGTTAGTTTGTTTGTCGGTGTCTCTCTTTCTTTCTAGTTCTCTTTCTCTCTTTGTTTGTCGGTGTCTCTCTTTCTTTCTAGTTCTCTTTCTCTCTTTGTTTGTCGGTGTCTCTCTTTCTTTCTCTGTATTTATTTGTTTGTCCGTGTCTCTCTCTCTCTTTCTGTCTCTATCTATATTTATTTCTCTCTCTTTCCCTCTATTTCAATGTATATTTCTCTCTCTTTCTCTGTCTGCCTCTCTCTCTTTCTGTGTCTATTTCTCTCTTTATTTTCGAATATATGTCTCGTACATTTCCTCACCATAAAAAAATGTAAACCTCTGGACCAAAATATGAGAATGACACTTTTTTTTGTTCCCGAGAAAAACTCTTTAACCATGAAACCATGGCGATCTCTCGCTCTTTATTTTCCCTGTCAGTATTATTTATAATGGGGTGGAGTCACCCCGTCCGTGGCGGATGACAGGGGGCATTTATTTCCCTTCTGTTTGTTGTACAGGTCATAAAATACTTTTTTATGCTTTGATTCAACTTGAACTGAATTTATAATTACTTTTTACCCCCTTTAGTACTACATCTCTTTCTTCCTGACCATTTTCTCTCTCTCTCTCTCTCTCTCTCTCTCTATGGCCTGCCGCTTGGTCCTTCCTTAACCCTTCCTACTTGCCTATTCGCAACTCTCACTCTATTTCTCCCTCTGTCTGTGTCCCTCTCACCCTCTCCTGAACCGGACATATCCAAAAAAAAGCTAATTTTCCCCTGGTCCTTTTTATTATTATTAAAAAAGTAATGGACGAGACTGGGGGCGGGGCCAGTCCATTATCTCTGGATGAGGTCACACACTCGGACAGTGACGAATTCGTCATACCCTGTTCATAACCATTATTTTCTATTTTAACCTCTTTTTTCCCAGGACCTCCTGCTTGTATGTATTTATTATTAGTATTGTAGGGCATTTTTTTTTAACCCGGGAGTTTTTATTTGTTTTTTTTTCATATTTGATCTCTACTTTAATTCTATTTTGTTTCGAATTTAACCCTTTCAGCTTATTCCCACCCAGAATTTTTTACCCTTTTAGCTTTGGTACTTACTCGTTGGCTTTTAAAAGGCTATATTCTTTTTTGATATCTTCACCCCTGCAACTATTTCGTTCTTGATAAAATTCCAGCCTCTCTCTCTCTCTCCTCGCTCTATCACTCTCCTTCCATCTCTCTCTCTTTTCTCTTTCTTTCATTCTCCACACTCTTTTCCCTCTCTCTCATTCTCTCCTCTCTTTCTCTCTATCTCTTATTCTTTCCTGTTGCCCTCTCTTTCATGTCTCTCTCACTCTCTGCTATTTTCCCCCTCTCTCTTTCTCTCATTTTCTGATATTTCCCTCTCTCTCTTCCCCTCTCTCTTTCTCTCTCTCTTCCCCTTTCTCTTTCTCTCTCTTCCCCTCTCTCAATTTAACTCTCTCTTTCTCTCTCTCTTTCCCTCACTCAATTTAACTCTCTCTTTCTCCTTCTCAATTTAACTCTCTTTTTCCCTCTCTCTCTTTCTCTCTCTCAATTTAACTCTCTCTTTCTCTCTCTCAATTTAACTCTCTCTTTCTCTACCTCAAATTCTCTCTCCTTCTTGCTCTCTTTCCCTTTATTTTCCCCTCTCTTTTTCTCTCTGTATAACTCTCTCATCTCTCCATTTTTTACTCTCCTCTGTTCTCATTGGTTCTCTTACCTCTTTCTGTGTTTCTCTCTCCCTCTTCTGTTATTATTGTTTTCTCTCTCCTATTTTCATCTCGCTCGTCTGTTTCTGTTTTCTCTCTCCTCTCTCCCTCTTTTCCTACTTGTACGACCGATTATAAGTTGGAGCCCACCACCTCACCCCATAAAAGACGGACACGAAGCCCATGAAAAAATGATATCACACAATTCCCCCCACACCCACCCCAAAGTCTCCTGGCAGATGGGAGTAAAGCATGTGGCCCCACAAGATCTCCTTCGCCGATAAAAGAAATCCATATAAGTACATTTTTTTCTACATCCCATTTATTGCATGACGCAATAGATTTTGTGCGTAAACTTATTTTCTGCACACATCCCATAATTATATCCCTTATTTATTTCCCCCTTCGAAACCCCACCACGTGGACCGTGGCTGTCCCTCATGTTTTTTTTCCATGGTTCAATATGCAAAAATAAAACAAGTTATATAGACTCCTAATAAACGGGAGCTTCAAAGACACACCTTTTTTGAGGAAGGTGAAAAGAGAGGAATTTGTGAGGGGCAAGAAAAAAGGAGTTCGTGGTTGGCATTTAAAAAGGCATATTTTCCCTTTTATGTACACACAGCCTGCCGTCGTTAAAAGGGGAATATTTCCAGGGAATAAATGGTGACAGCATATGCTGAATGGGGGAGAGGAAAAAGAGTGTAAAATATAGTCATAAATGTCAAGGCGGGAATGTTTGAATGTTTTTGGGCAAATATTAACTTACCACTGACAGTTTTTATTACGGCCTTCTCTTCCGAGCCATCCTTCTCCAAAACGGTCCCCTTGTAGATTTTCGCGAATGTCCCTTCCATTATCACACTCTGAAGGCGGACTTTACACCTACAAAAATTAGGAATGAAACCCTTACAAATGGGCCATGCTTAAGTAATAGGCAATTTGAAGAAAAATATTAAAAAAAACAGTTTTTTCCGGTAAAAGTTACAAGGACAAACTGGAAGGAAGGAAATTTAGGAAATTAAAAGGTTTCTTCAGATCCGTCCAAGGACGGGAAGAAAAAGGGAATTTGTCCGGGTAAAAGATGCCTGACAAATTGGAGGAATCATATACAAAAGCAAATACGGGGAAAAGACCACCATGAGAGTGAAAGGGACAAAGAGGGACAATAAATAGAAAAAAAATACAAAAGGGAAAATAGAAGAACAAACCTTTGAATGGTCATCTCAGCCAATTTGCAACTGTTCGTCTCAATGGAGCTTGGTGGGGAGATTTCCGAGTAGTGGGCAATATGGTTGGGCTGGAAGCTGGAGTACGTGTAGGAGCCGGATGCTGGACAAGGGGAGATGGAGGAGTAATGATGGGGGGATTCGGATCTCACAAAAATACTTCCGCCTCCAGAGCCCGAACAACCCGTCCCCGTCCCCGTGCCGGACCCACAACCGGAACCCGAGGAGCAATTCCCGCTGGTGTCCCTGTAAGAAATAATACCACGGGGGGTTTAGTCCGAGGATAACAAGACGTGGAGAGGGAGAAACCAGGGGATACATAGAGCATGGAACAAAGGAGATGGAATATATGGGAAGAAATACATTCTGGGGAAAAATACAGGGAAATGGTCTAAGATCGGGGAAATTTAGGGAGGGAGAATTCACACACATTTAGAGAAAGGCAACAAAGGCCCGGAGTGAGACAATGGGAAAGTAGTACAGTGAAAAATCGGGAAATTGAGGCAAGCTGAGCTACAGAAGACAAGTAAGGATCATGTAAAAATTAAAACAAGGGAATAAAGGAGCAAGAAGAAGGTAACAGGAGAAGAAGATACGAAGCAGAAAGAGGGAAAGATAGAAAAATAAAAGAGAAAACGAGAGAAAGAAGGGATGAGAAGGAGAAAAATAAAAGAGAAAATGAGAGAAACAAGATATGAGGAGAATAATAAAAGATAAAATGGGAGAAAGAAGAGATGAGAAGGAGAAAAATCAAAGAGAAAACGAGAGAAAGAAAGAAAGAAGAGATGAGAAGGAGAAAAGTCAAAGAGAAAATGGGACCAAAAGAGATAGGAAGGATAAAAATAAAAGAGACAAATGGAAGCAAGAGAGAACAAGGAGAAATACAGAAAGGAAAAAGCATGAGAGAAAGACAAAGGAGAAAGATGAGAGAGACGAAGGAGAATTAAGAGAGAAAAACGAGATAGAAGAGAGAAAAAGGAGAATTAAGAGAGAAAAACGAGAAAGAAGCGAGAAAAAAGGAGAATTAAGAGAGAAAAACGAGAAAGAAGCGAGAAAAAAGGAGAATGAAGCGAAAAAAGGAGAACGACCACAGGATCAAGATAAGGAAAAGAAAATGAGAAAGTAGAAAGCAGAAATAAAAGAGAGAAAGGCAGAAATAAATGAGAAAAGCAGAAATAAACGAGAGAAAAGCAGAAATAAAAGAGAGAAAACCAGAAAGAAAAGAGAGAAAAGCAAAAAGAAAAGAGAGAAAAGCAGAAAGAAAAGAGAGAAAAGCAGAAAGAAAAGAGAGAAAAGCAAAAAGAAAAGAGAGAAAAGCAGAAAGAAAAGAGAGAAAAGCAGAAAGAAAAGAGAGAAATGGGAAAAAAGAGAGGAAAATGGAAAGCAGATAGATAAAAGTAGAGATACAACAAGGAGAAATAAATTAGAGAAAAAACAAAAGGAAAAATAGACAGGAAGAAGAAGAAAGAGAGAAAGGGGAAGAGAGAAAGTTGAAAAGGAGAGTGAAGAAATAGATATTTAGAGCCAACGAAATAAGCATAAAGAATGAAGGAGGTGAGAGCTTCCGTCCAAAAAGGCCCATTAAACATCGGACCATGCACAAGTGCTCGGAGATCATGTGGTTGACATGAAAGAAATGAAAATGACTCGAGAATAATGGAAGGAAAATGGACTCAAGCTATTCACTCTGTCACTCTCTACAACCTCAACTTGTGGTTAATGCCTCCATAGTGCTCCTTCCTTCCCTCTCTATCTCTCTCCCTCTCTCTCTCTCTCTCTCTCTCTCTCTCTCTACAGAAAAAAATACATACCAGTGGCTTCCATTCATTCCTTCCATTTTTCCTTATACTTAACACAATATCCACTTTTATTTCTTTTCCTCCCTCTCTCTCTCTCTCTTTAGGTACACACGCTTTTAATACTGTAAATACAAAAGTACTTTTTGGAAGTAGTTGCAAAAAAAAAGCCTGTCCTTTCCCGTAAAAAGAATTCAACAGATTACCCAACAATTTTTCACATTTCTTCTCATTCTCACGTTCTTCCACTTCAAGCTTTTACTCTCTGGTGTATTTTTACGTCCATGCTTTTGTTTCCACTTTTACACCAGTCTCTCTCAAAACAGTGTATCTTGAGAACGAGAGAAAGGACAAGAAACAAATGAGGAGAGGAATGCAGGGGAAAATGGGGGAAAGAAAGAGACGCAAACAGAGAAAAAGCGAGAATTAAACAAACAAAAATAGAGATAAAAAAATAAAAAAAGCAAAAACCAGAGAAACCGAGAGGAGCACAGTGAGGAAAGAGAGACAAGGAGATGAATTGTGAGAAATCATAAAAGAAAGATAGAAAAATTGAGAACTAGAGAGATAAAAAACAATAGATGAGAGAAACTAGGGAGGAAGATAGAAATGTAGAGAGAAAAATAGAAAAAAGGAAGGGCAGAAAAATAGAGAGTGAAAGACACCGAAAGAGAGAAATCGAGAGAAAAACAGAAAAAAGAGGAAGACAGAAAAGCAGAGAGCGAACGAGAATAAAAGAGAGAAAAAGAGATGTGTAGAGAGAGAGAAAGAGAAAAATAGGGAGAAAGAGAGATAGAAAAACAGAGACAGAGAGAAAAAGAGAAAGAACGAGAGAGAGAGAAATAGGCAGAGAGAAAGAGAGTGAGAAATAGGCAGAGAGAAAGAGAGAAATTGAAGGGGAGAAAGATAAAAAAGAAAGAAAAGGAGAGAGTTAACAGAGACGAGAGCATTTGTTGAGCAAGTGTAAATGTTTAATTCCAGGAGCAAAAATCCCCCGCCATTGTCGTTAGTGCTTTGGAAGCTCTTAAAAGCAAACATTATTTCTGGAGAGAGGGAAATTTTGTTTTTATTCCCCTTCCACTTCTCTGTTTCGTCTCTTCGAAAATCACCTCTAATCCCACCCATTTTTTCTCCCCAACAAACCTGACACTCTCATATTCACTCCAACCTAAATAGCCCTACCTTTCCCTCAAAATTCCCCCTTTTATTAAGCCCATTTTGAACCCTGCCTGTTACTGCGGATAAAAGACCAAAAACTGACAGCATCACATCCCATAACACTAACACGGAGGGTGGTCAAATGGGCAAGTATTTTCCGTCTCTAACTAACCCCTCACTGGCAAGATCTGGAGGACATTCTCCCAAAGAAATCTGAGAAAGATCCATTCCCCAGTTTTAGTGCAAAACAGCAAATTAAATGAAAGAAAGCTCCATATTTTCCCTCAAAATAACCTCATCTTGTCCATAAAATACAGAGAGAAAAAGCCCATAAAAACTCCATAATTTAGCACAACGTCCGTGCGTTGTCTACAATGTCTGACGTCACACTCTACCCAGAAATCTGGAAAATCATGCCTGGAACTAACGGCGGGAAATGAAGAGTGAAAGTCTTAATTAGAAATAATTAAAATAATTAGAAAAGCAACTCCACAAGAAATTAGGTGGGACAAGGAGCCTTGGTTAATTTTGGCTTGGGTGTTAACGGGTTAAAAAGGCTTCATTAAAAAATATCTTAAAAAGGCTTCTTATTATTCTCCTTACACATGCAAAAATCCATTGGACTCCGCCGTGGAGCGGCCTTTCTTAGTGCGGACATAAACGGCAGAGGCGAGAGCCACGAGGATGATAACGAGGCCCAAGGAGCAGCCGACAATAATGTAAATGATCCCGGCATTGTCTGCCACGGCTTCCTCCGTTGAAATCATGCTCAGCCCATCCTCGCCCTTCCGACTGCTCTTGACGCCGCTATTGTTGTTGTTCCCAACAGTCCCACTGCTCTCCAACAACTTCTGATTCTTCAGCTTCGGCTTACTCTGGCCGGGTGGGTGGCCACCTCGTTGTCCTGCCTTCATTTTGGGATCTGTATACATACGAAGAAAAAAAAAGAGAGTTACTGATAGAGACAATTCATTGAAATTCATTGCACACAATTAACATCATTTAAACTTTATTGCCTCGCATATGTAGGGGCATTTCACCCTTTTTTTTTGGATTCACAGTTGTCTAAAAAGTAAGAAAAAAGGATGTACATATGTATGCATCTGTGTGTGTCTGTTTATAGCGTGCACCCAATGAAGACAATATATAGTTATGTTCTTAGGGGAACAATAGGGAAAACTTGAAAGAGAGAGAAAGAGAAAGAGAGAGAGAGAGAGAGAGAGGGAGATTCAGAATGAGACTGAGAAAGAAACAGATGGAGAGAGAGAGGGCAAGATTCAGAAAGAGATAGAGAGTAGGGAGAAAGATATAGAGAGAGAGAACAAGAGAGAGAGAAAGAGATACAGATAGACAGAGAGATAAACAAAGAGAGAGTCGGGAAAGAGACAAGAAATATAGCGAAAAAGAGACAGAGAGAACAAGAGGAAGACATATGGGGACAGGAAACAAGAGAAAACAGACGAGGGAGAGAAAAGGCGAAAGGGAGAGACAAAGGGAGAGGAACAACGAAAGAGCGTGAAGATGTAAGAGGGACACAACAGAGGAAGAAAGGAAAGGAGAGGAAAAAGAGGGAGAAAGAGAAAGAGAGAGAGAGAAATAAATAGAGAAAAGTAGAAGAGGGAGAAAGAGAGAATGAAATGGTGATAAACCAAAGAGGCAGAAGGAGAGAGATCGAGAGAGAGAATGAAATATTGAAAAAAAGAGGGAGAAACAAAGATACAAAAAAGAGGGAGAAAAGGAGAGAGATAGAAAGAGAGAGAATGAGAGAAACAAATGAAGGAGAAGAAGAAAAAGAGAGAAAAAAGAGGGAGAAAGAGAGAGAAAGAGGGATAAGGAGAAAGAGAAAAAAGAGAGAGAAAGAGAGAGAAAAAGAGGGAGAAAGAGAGAAAAAGAGGGAGAAAGAGAGAGAAAAAGAGGGAGAAAGAGAGAGAAAAAGAGGGAGAAAGAGAGAAAAAGAGGGAGAAAGAGAAGGAGAAAGAGAGAGAGAAAAAGAGAGAGAAAGAGAAGGAGAAAGAGAGAGAAAAGAGGAAGAAAGAGAAGGAGAGAGAAAAGAGGGAAAAGGAGAAAGAGAGAGAGAAAAAAAGAGGAAGAAAAAGAAGGAGAGAGAAAGAGAGAGAGGAGAAAGGAGAAAGAAAAAGATAGAAAGAGAGAAAAAAGTAGGAAAAGGAGGGAGAAAAAGACAGAAAAAGAGAAAAAAGAAGGAAAAGGAGAAAGAACGAGAGAGAGAGAGAGAGAGAGAGAGAGAGAGATGTCAACTCTGTCCTTTGGTGACTTCCTCTGTCTCTCATCCATTCTCATTACTGTCAAGTCGGCCCAGACAAAAAAAAGGGTCCATCCCCCATTCTTCCAAACAGATTGATTGGGTCTAATTAAATTTAAATATACAGAACACAGGCCTGCCCAATTGAAAATTGACATCTTCACCATTTTACCATTCTGCCTCATGTCTAGCCTCATTGTAGGGGCTCTCTCATAAAGCAGTACGGGTTGATGAAGGTACCATTGATATACATATACATACTGATACCGAGGTATACATATGCACGCAAGTCGTCGGACTAATAAATTTCTGCTCTTGTTCAACAAATGTGGAAAGTCAGGTCAAGAATCATATGGCCGTAAAAAAATGAGAAGAACCTTACGGGTACGACTTGCTTACGGGGACAGAAAGAAAACAGGATATTATGCATGCATATGCATATAATATCCATACTGTTGTGATGTCTTTATAGTAGCTTTGGCTCCACGAGAGACAGTAACGCCCATAAATCTTTCACAAGGGAAATGTACTCAAGTGCTTTGACTTAGCAGAAGCTTTTACATTTATATACATTTTATGATGCACCAGCAAATTATTTCTCAAACGTCCAAGCAAATGTCGTGAGCTGTTGACTTGTCTGGGAACATCCAAAATGGACATTAAATAATTCCGTTGTGTGTAAGCATTTGTTTATTCCTGGGGAGGTTTTGGCGACATCAACCATTTATTGGGAGACTTTTAGGTGATGACATTGATTAGTTCTTTTTTCAGCTTGGTGGGATAAAAGACGGCGATTGCCAATGGGGAGACACAAAAGAAAAATCGGATATATTCAAACAGGGAGAAAAATCGAAGAAGAATCGAAGAAGAAAAAAGAAAGAATGAGAGAGTAAAATGAAGAAAAAGTATTCAAAAGTAAAATTAAAGGAAAGATCACACGTGAAAAGAGTGGCCAAGCAAAAACAAATCCGGAAGAAATATGTATAAAATTACAGAGAGGGAAATGAAAAATAAGTATTTAATGCACAACGGCAGAGAAGAATTCCGATGAAAGAGGCCACAAATAAATGATTTGGAAGACTAAATTTGTAATCTGCCAAAATAAAAAACCAAGAAAATGACAAATATGCTACCAAGTGAAGAAGTAATGATAAATTCATATGTAAAAATATATATGGAAAAAATACAAAGAGCAACATGAATACATTAGAGAATGAAGGAAAAAGTTGAAAAGTGAGACGGAAAAGCAACAAATCTACTTACAGAGACAAAAAACAAGAGTATAATGACCGAGAAAGCCACAGAGAAAATAAAGGAAGAAACCAAAGACCAAAAAGTCTAAGAATCTAATGAGCGAAAGGTCAGAGAAAAAAATTGAAAATAAATAGAGTAATGCCAGAGAAACCAAAGAAAGGAAACAAAGAGAGAAAGGCAGAGAAATCAAATAGATATGTCAGAAAATAAAGGGAGAAGCGTCAGAGAAAAGAAAGTAAGAAGTGAGACAAAACAAAGAGGAAAAAGTCAAAGAGAAAATAAAGAGAGAAAAATCACAGAAAAAATAAAGAGAGAAAAGTCACTGAAAAAATAAAGAGAGAAAAGTCACAGAAAAAATAAAGAGAGAAAAGTCACTGAAAAAATAAAGAGAGAAAAGTCACTGAAAAAATAAAGAGAAAGTCATAAATGATTATTAATTACTGAAAATAAAGAGAGAATAGTCTGAGAAAATACAGAGAGAAATGTCACAGAAAAGAAAGAGAGGAACGTCAGAAAAAATAAATAAATAAAATAAAGAAGCAGAAGAGCAAAGAGGGTATAAAGAGAAGAAAGTCACAAGGAAGATAAAGAGACAGCATGTTCGGAGTGAAACAGTCCCAAAAGGGAAAAAAGATGGAGAAATCACTCCGTCAAACAAACATTGGAACAAGGACCGGTGAGAGAGGGGGAGAGAGAGAGAGAGAGAAAAGAGCAAAGCATCAAGAAAAAATTGAGCAAACCTCAAACAGGTTTTTTTCTCCCAATCAACCACGACACGACAAAATGATTGATACACCCCCAGGAAAAGAGTCCCATGTACAATTTTTATTCTGCACGGACATCTTACAACGTACTATGTACCTCCAAAAAAACAGTACACGAGAGAAATTTGTCAGCACACTAATTGTAACAGATCCCGTCCCATACAGGGTGGGCTCTGTTGGAAGGACAAGATGAATCTATCTGTTCATTGTTCAACAGCTGGGCATTTATTTTCTCACCTGCTCTTTCCTCACACACTCTCCTTTAAATAAAGACTCACACAAAAAAGAGTGTTGCACCCCCCAAAATTATCTTTTCCCCTTCAAAATGGTGACAATCCACTCTGAGAGAGGAAGTTTCCCCACTCCAATGTAAATAGCTATTGCCATCAAAAATAATTGGAATGCATTTCCCTTCTGTTCTTTAAAAAAATGTTTCCTTGCAAAGGAAAAAAAAGGGGTGAGAAAATGAGGATAAAACCAAGGGAATTAGATCCTTTTTTTCCATAGTGACACATTGTCTCCTTCTTCCCCAGTTAGATCCTTTTGACTTTGATGGATGAAACGTTTAAAAACAAAGCTATATTTTTGGGATTGATACATTGGGTGAGAAACGGGGGAGAATGGCACAAAAAAATACAGGGACAACTTGAGAGAAAATAAAACGAGTTTTACAAGTTAAAAAAAAAGGGGAAAAATGTACAAACCTGAAAGACAAATCTTTTTCCGTTTCAAGACGATCCTGGTGACATCATTAGCTTTGAATTTCGAGGACGTGGTGACATTCAGATTGAGCTCCACATTCACTTCCGAGCTTCGGAGGCCCGTACATGGCAGGGACAAGCGGAATGTCTCCGCCATCAGGGGAATCACACCCTTCGTCGAGATGTTCAACATCGGCTTGTCCATGGCTAATGAGTCGGAGATTTCAATCGAGGCTGAGTACGGCAGCTGCAAGGGAATTAAAGTAAATAAATAGTTGAAGTAAATTCTCTTTTTCCAACCCCAAAATAAAAGTTAGGTTTTTTTGGGTCTCTCTCCGCCTGGTTTTCTTGTTCCATTTTAATCATGTACGATTTTACGCCTCTTTTGTGATTTACATGGCTGTCTTTCTCCCTTTGTTTCTTTTCTACTTTTACTTTCTCCTTTTTTCCTCCCTTTCTCTCTCATACTTTTTCCTTCTTATTTTATCCCTTCTTTCGTTTGGCTATGTTCTTTCCTATTTTGTTAACCTCTGTCTATTTCTTATATCCTTTTCATTCGTCGAATTTCTTTAAATGGTTTCATCTCCTCTACTCCTCTCATTATTTCTGTTTCTCCCGTTTTCTCTCTCTCTCTTCGGATTTTTCAATTTAATTTTCTCTGCTTTCTCTTATTTTTTGTTTTTACTTTCCGTTCTGTCTCTTTCTTCATATTTATAATTTTAATTTATTTTATTTTCCCTTTTCTTTCTCTCTGTTTTCTCTCTCTTCCGATGTTGTCTTTCGTTTCTCTCTGTTCTCTCTCTTTCGATTTCTCATTTTCTCTCTCTCTCTCTCTCTTCCAACTTTTTCTTTCATTTCTCTGTTTTCTCTCTCTCTCTTCCGACTTTTTCTATCAATTCTCTCTCTCTTCCGATTTCTCCTCCTATTTCTTCTGTTCTCTATCTCGGTATTCCGTTTTTCCTCTTGTATTGTAGCTCCCATTCCTCCCCAGTATTTCTTTATTTTGGCCTTTTATATTCATTCTTCAAATGTCTCCCGATTTTTACTATTGCCCGCTCTCTCTGCAATTTCCCTCTTTTCATCCCTCAAATGAGAGACAATGCAGTTGTATTTTGTCTACGTATCCCTCGTTTATATTTTAATATACATAGTTTCTCCATTTTTTCTTCCTTCTGTCTTATTATCTGTATTTGTTACAATTAATTTTCTAATATTTATGTCTCTCTTCCTCTTCCTCCGTATCTCTTTTCCTTCCGTCTCGCTTCAGCTATCTCCTTCCGTGTTTTCCCTGTCCTAGATTTCCTCATTATAGTCTCTGTAGATATTCCTTGCCTTTTGTCTATTTTTCTTACTGTCACATCCCACGTTCTCTCTCCATCCCTCCCGTTCCTCCGTCTTGTTCTCAGTTGAAAAAGGAAGCAGAGAGAGAGAGAGAGAGACGGAGAGAGAGAGAGTGAGAGAGAGAGAGAGAGAGAGAGAGAGAAGAGAGAACTTGAGGAACAGGAAGAATTTTTACGTACTTCCATAAAAGTTAACTATACAACCAAGCACGGGCTATGTTTACACATTTTTTTCTCTGGAGGCACCCTGAACATTCCCCAGTCCTGCCGGCACAATGTATAATGATGATAATACTCCTAATCATAATATACACAAGATGATCACCCTCCAAACTTCCTCCGGCCACAATATTGTTTTTTCCCCCGTTCATCTGTTCATTGTACATACTTTTTTTCTCTTCCTATCAGATAGATATTCCATTAGCGGGGTGAACCATCCCTTTGGAAAGTGATTAAATACACGGAGCGTCAATCCTTTTTGGTTTCTACATATTTTTACCGCTCACGTGCACTGGTGCCAGAACGTCGTATGTACATATATGTATACATATGTATATAATATGTACATGCATATGTGTTCATTGTTGAAATTTTTATTATTAGCCTCCTCTTCCTCCTCATGCCATACGGGTGCTGTGTGGTTCCTTCGTTAAAGCCCACATGAGATCGTGTAGGTACGCGTTTGTTATTATGACGGAACAACAATTTCCACACATTATGTTATCAACGAGGAATATCCAGAGGTTGAGGGATCTGTTTATTAATTGAGTTTTGATTGGCAGACATAAGCACAATGGGCGGATGGTCGGGCTTTCCTCTCTCGTTTGTTCTCCAAGACAAATCTCATTTCTTCTCTGATATCATTCCACTCATTTTGTTTTGTATCGTCTCGTTCTTTTTCTATTTCTTTTTACCTCTTACTACTCTTTTCTAATTTCCTTTTGTATCTTTCTGTATTTCTCTTTTTTCCAATTTCTTTTTGTATTTTTCTCTACTTCTCTCTCTTCTCTCTCTCTCTCTCTATTCCAATTTGTTGTCGTCTCGTCCTCTAATTCTCTCTATTTTCAAATATATTTTGTCTATTTCTCTCTCTATTCCAATTTCCTCTCGTCTCGTTCTTTAATTATCTGTATTTTCCGATTTCTTTTTATCTCTTATTATTCTTTCCCAATTTCCTTCTGTATCTTTCGCTATTGCTCTCTCTTTTCCAATTTCCTTTTGTCTCTTTCTCCATTTATCTTTCTTTTCCAAATTCCTTTCGCATTATCTAATCCTTTCTCTTCCCCAATTTGTGTTTGTCTCTTTTTATATTTCTATCTTTTTAATTTTTTTCGTTTTATTTCTCTATCTCTGTTTCCGAATTTCTCTTGACTTATTTCTCTCTGGATGTTTCTCGATTCTTCTTCATTTCGTTCGTTGTTTCTCTCCATTTTTCTCTATCGTCTATCGTTTTTTATATTTCTCTCTCTCGTATTCCCAATTTCTCTTAATTTATTTCTGCTTCTTCTGAGCCCCCCTATTTCTGCATCTTTTTCCAATTTTCTTTCTATTTCTCTCTGTCATGTCCTCATTTTATGTTTACTCAGAAAATATAATTTTACAGATTTTGATTTGTCTCTTCTCCTCTGTCTCTCCTCTTTCTCTCTTCTCTCAATTCCTCTTAGCTCTTCCCATTTCCTTCCTTTCTTTCCCCCAAAATGGTTTTTCAATATTCGAATTTTTGTATTCTTGACATCCTTTTTTGTCTTGACTTGCTATGTCTGTCTACTTCCACCTATTTACGTCTCTCTCCTGAAATATTCATCTCTATATATTGTGCCTTTTTCTGTTTATTTCTCTCTATTTTGTGATCTATCAATATCTCCCCATGTCTTTCTACCTTTCCATCAATTTCCTACTAACTCTTCATCGTCCTACTCCTTGCTAGCCTCTCCCACTCTTTGTCTTTCCATCTCCCTCACATCCCGATAACCCAATAATTGCCTTGATGCATTAGAAGGCCCCCTTCCGACTCCATAATAGCATACCCATTTGCCCAATTTACCAAGAAAGAATATGAAAGGGAAAAAAAAGCGATTTCCCATTTCTAATCCCTCAATCTGCAGGAGACCTTCACCTCATAGGAGATGCCCTGAATATTAAAAGCCATCATCAGCACTTACGGAAAAATTACAAATGTAACCAAATACCACGTGGGTGAAATCCAAATACAACATCCTCACACACTACCATCATCCCATACTTACTGGGAGTGCTTTTTGTGGGGAGACGCTAGCTGATCTGGAAATTGATTATTATTCAATCAGAAGTTGACGAAAGGAAGACGTGACGTGCGGCACGAAGAGTCCATTTTTTGATGGGAATCATTTCCTCCCAATACAAATCCACGTGCATATGTATATTGTCAAGTCATAAAAAATCTCCATATCATCTTTTACTGACTTTTTTGGAGGAAGACAGGGCTGAAGGGGATTTTTAGGTGTACAAAGATGCGTTTCCATTTTTTCTGTCCATCTGCACCCAAACACATGCATATGTATACGTATATGTTTATTTCAGAAATGCATTCAACAGTCTGGGAGGATTCTTGGCCACCATATTTATTCCTTGTAACACTGCACATATGTGTATATGTTCTTGTTATTATTTGTTAGACCAACTTTTGGACTTGAGAGAGAGATGAATATTGAAAGAGAGAGAGAGAGAGAGAAGGAAGGAAACAGAGTCAGATGCAATATTATTACCATGCAGAGACGATTTATAATGCACTACTTATCAACCCTTAAACCGCAAGTGGAGACTACACGTTATCAGTCACAAAAATGTGGACGTCTCCTATTCACTTCGTCCCTTCTCTTTTATGTCTGGAGAGGAGAGGGATTCACCCTGGAGCATCTCACAGAGGGGAATAAATAAATCTGAGCACTTATGATGTCATATACCTCACACGAACTGGACGTTTGATAGGATCAATAAATAATATCTGGAGGGGAGAGAGAGAGAGTCCCTTCTATCCTTTCCTTTCTCTCTCTCTCTCTCTGTTCCTCTTAGACTCTCTCTTTCTCTCTTTTTCTCCTCTCCTTCTCTCTCTCTCATTTCCCCTCTCTTTCCCCCTCTTTTTTCTTTCCTTCTCTCTTTTCCTCTTTGACTCCCTCTTTTTCCTCTCGAATTTCCTTCTCTCTTTTTCTCTGAGCTTATCCTTTTCCTCTGACTCTTTTTTCCTCCCTTTTCCTCTCTTTTTCCTCTCTGTTTCTCTTCCTCTTTCTTTCCCTCTCTGTTTCTCTCTTTTCCCTCTCTCTTTTTCTCTCTGACTATCGTGTCTCTTGGTCCTCTGCTTGCTCAATCCTTTGCCTGCTTTCCCATCTTCCTTTCACCTCCCTTTTCCGTCCCTGATTTCTTCCCCTGCTAGCCCTGTTGCTCTTGCCCGAATCGCCCTCACATACAGCACATGCTGCGTATGACAACTTGCCCATGCAAAAGTAACTTATCTCTGTCAATTATGACATTAGTATCTTTTTTTAAATGGTCCCACCAAAGCAATGTAGTCATCAAACCTTTTTATGAGCCTGAAGAGTTGTGCAATCTTTTGTGGCTCATCCCCTCATCCATCTCCATAGAATATTTCCCTTTGTATATAAATATATACGTTCCCATCTATGCCCATGAACAGTCATATATGTCATTCTTCAAGAAGTGCATATGGAATCCATTGCTCTTGGAAATGTACACTAAAATAGTTTTGTGCATCCAAATGGACTCCCCAGATTCAAAAAAGATCCACAAAGGAGCCAATATTTGAAGTGACCTGGCAATTATTTTTTTAATCCAGCTGTTCCCCACATTTTAATTTGGTTCCCACACAAAACCTTGTAAATGTCCATTTTAAATACAGCAAAATGTCCATTGACCTCCAGGGAATGGATTGAATTCCAGCACCACCCAAAACGTCCTTTGTTCTTATTGACAAGGGAGATTCCATTGAAAAAAATCAAACAACAGTAGCGCAATCTCATTAAGAAAAAAAGATCAATGGCGGGGGAATTAAATGGGAATTCCGTCGGGGTTCCTTTGTGCGGGGTTGGACAGCGACAGAGAAATAAAAGGAGGGGACGTTGCAAGTCATAATAATTAGTATTAAAAGAACTGATCATTAGCCCGAAAAGGCATGGGCAAGTGTCCAATAAAATCTATTGAGATGCTTGTCTTTTAAGAGATGGAATGAAAAAAATTATTTCTCGGTAATAATTACATGTCCAAAAAAGATGCAAACGTTGGTTCTTTCTCGTTAATAGCCTTCATCTTTATGGCAGGTATGGGTGTATGTACATTTTTTTAGGGGAGGATCTCACCGCGGCCCTCACGTCTTCTTGTCGAACATCATGACATGATGCAATGACGGCCATAAATGCCACAAAGTCATAAAAAACTGGAGCATTTTTGCTATTAGCAGCTAGTAAAAAAAAGGATTTCATAAGATTATTATCCTCCCCCCTTTCAAGTAATATGATCAACGTCCGTTCCTCTTAACTCTTTCGTGGGACGAAGTCTCTCGTTTGCGTTCTGCTACTCTCCGTCTCGCTCTCTTCTACTTATCGTTCTGCTGTCTCTCTCTTTCTCCTCTCTCTCCTTTTCTTTTTCTTTGCTTTATTTCTCTCTCTCTTTTGCTTCTACTTCTTTCTCTCTTCTTCTTCCTCGCTTTCTCTCTCCTTTTCTTCTCCATCTGTCAATCTTCTGGTTATCCTTGCTTTCTCTCTCTTCTTTCTTTATTTCTCTTCCCTTTGCAGCTCAACTGCAAAATTTTCTCTCCATTTTTCTCTTTTCTTCTATCTCTTTTTTCCGTCTCTCTCTCTTTATTTTTCTTTTTTTCTCTCTCCTTTTGTCAATCTTTATCTGCCTCTCTTTTTCTCTCTCTCTTTAATCTGTATATTTACCTCTCTCTCTTTTTATCTCTCTTTAACTGCCTCTCTTTATCTCTCTCCTTATCTGTATCTCCCTTTATCTATCTCTCGCTCTCTCTTGCTCATTCCTTTGCTCTTTCCCTTTATCTCTCTTCCTATTACTCTATCTTCATCGCCTTCCCTGTATCTCTCTCTTTTTCTTCTGATCTCTCTCTCTGTTTCCCTTTATCTCTCTCTCTCTTTATTCTAATTTCTCTGCTTCCCTTTACATCTCCTTCTTTTTCCTTTTCTCCTTATTTCTCTGCTTCCCTTTACATCTCCTTCTT
>JAQGBT010004114.1:0-17489 GCA_034698585.1 Disparrhopalites patrizii | reverse complement strand
CTCTCTCTTTCTCTCTTTCTCTCATTCTCTCTCTTTCTCTCTCTGTCTCTCTCTTTCTCCCTTTTCCTTCTTGCTATTTCTCCCCGTCCCTTTCCTTCTTCTCTCGCTCTCTCTTTTTCTGTCTTTCCTCTCTTTCTCTCGCTTTTCTCTCCTTCTCTCTCTTTTCCTCTCTCTCACTCTCCCTCTTTAACCCTAATTCATATCTCTGTCTCCCTCCACTCCTTTTTCCTTTCTGTCTATGTCCTAAGTCACCTTTTCCTAACTCCTTTGGGTTAGTTTCCCTCCATTCCCCGCCTGTCACTCTCTCTCTCTCCCTCTCTCTCTCTCGCTCTCCCATGTCTCTCCACCCCCTAACAAACACACTTTAATCAAACTAAAAAAAAAATCCTGAAGAAGATCCGCCGGAAAATTGTGTGAGTATTTTTTCCGTCACAATACACACGTAATCAGGGTCTCTCTCACCTCCATGGAGAAGGAGAGAGAGCGAGAGAAAGAGAGAGATACACGGATCTCCATAACAATGGCATTATTACACCCTCTCCAAGCGTCTTCCTCGAGAGAGTATACACTATCAAAAAAAAATTGTACAAGGAGCTTGTTCACAAGTACTGCTTCTTCCTTATTGTGGGGTATCACAGAGGAAGAGAAAGAAGGAGTCAGAGAGAGAGAGAGAGAGAGAGAGAGAGAGAGAGAGAGAAATAGTCCCGTTAGATACCCTGAGGCTATACACTTCTGTAGCTTTTTTTTCCTCTCTCTCTCTTTTGCCTCACACCATGCTCTCTCTCTCTCTCTCTCTCTCTCTCTCCGTAATTCTTGAGGGTTGTTGTAATCATGGTGTAATAATATTAATTATTTAATTTTTTTTCTTTCAACCAGGGAATGGTTGAAAAAATAAAATAAATAAATATGAGGATGAATATAAGGGTGGGGGAGGTGGAGGAGGAGAGAGAAGGGTTTAATGGATATGTACATTGGCAGGCAAATACACTCTCAAAAAAAAAAGTACCGCAATATTGAGTTAAACCACAGAATGGTGAAAAAAATTATCAGGGGAGAAGATGAAGAAGAAGAATAAAAGCTTTTTTTCTACCCTTCATTTTTTTCTCTCTTTTTTTTTCTCTGTGTGAGTTGCTAACGGGTTCTGCAACTGTTATTTTTATTCGGACAAATTTCCCTTAATGTTTTATGTCCCTGTGACTCGCTTATCGTTTTTCGTATCTTCTTTTTACCATTATGGCTTGGAGATGGTGGAATTTTTTCCACCATCTCCAATTTAAATCTTTATCCTTTAAATTTTCTCTCTCTAATCCTCTTTGTATAAAATATCTTTATTTTCCTTTCATTTTTCTCCTCCCCCCAAAAATGCTCATACGAAACTAATTAGTTGCGTTATGTACAACTGCTGTGATTGTATCCCAAATATTGTACATAGGAAAATACATACAAAAATTATTCAGAGGAGCCACAAAAGGGAGAAAAATCACAGGACCAAGTCAAGTGATGATAAGTAAAGAAGAAACAAAAAGCTTGTATATACATTTGTAGGAACAGAGATTTTTATTGTAGCTAAATACACACCTAACGGTACAAGTTCCCTTTTTTCCCACCGTGTGACTTTGCAAGCTGTAAAAAGACTTGAGTATGGAAAGGAAAAAAAAATGTAGACGATGAAAGACGATATGTAAATGCCAATTTGATCGGGCAGGACAAATATTTGAAGAGGAACCTTTTTTTTTCCTTCGGCTGGCAATGTACACAAGGCAAATGCTTAGAGGGAAAGAGAGAGAGAGAGAGAAAAAGCTTTTATCCCATTTGAACAGGGTAATTGCACTTTCAATAAAGTTTTGAAAGTTTCTACAGATATTTTTGTAAGATTTTTCTTCCTTTTTTTGTAGAATAAGATTAAAAAAATCGATTGTTTAAAATTTTGCAGTAATATGGGGCAGTTTGATAAACTTCATTTAAAACTTAATACCAGTTAAAGTTCTTCATTTCCCCCCAAAAATATCAAATGGCGTCAAACCAGAACACATTATTACAATTATTTTGAAGGAAAATCACTAAATTTGTGTCTAAAAAAAGATAAAGAAAAAATATAAAATATTGGAATGGGACAAAAAAGAGAAAAGTTTTTGATGGAGACAAAAAAAGAGAAAATCTTTTGAAGGAGAGAAAAAAGAGGAAATATGAAGAAAATACAAAAAAAGGAGAAAGTCCCGTTATTTTCCCTGAAGGAAAAAGTTGAGGCGTTTGCCTCGAGATGGCGCCTCGCGCGTGGATTCAAAACGTGAACTTTCTTTCACGGTAGAAAAAAGTAGTAAAAGCTCCAAAAGAGAAGGAAACAGAAAAGTTGGAAAAAGCACATGGAATTTTGTGTGCGCGTTAGCACGTTTTTCCTCGTCTCTCGTCTCGTCTCGTCTCGCCTCTCTCTCTCTCTCTCTCTCTTTCTCTCTTTCACACACACGCATGGAAATTCCTAACCCATCCCAAGGCAGAGTGTACACAAGGGTGTGTATAAGGCCATATGTACATAATATGTACATACATATGTGAAAGTATCCCCGTTATCTCCATGTGCATGGAGATATTCGAGAATAAAACAAAAACATTGAGGAAACTGTAAAAAATATGTTTTAGCATTTATTTTGAAAGCAAGTTTATTTAATTTATATTATTTGTTAGTATCTGGAATATTTGGGGTAGTTCAGCATACAAATGGAGAATTTCTGTTCAATTTGTTTGGATTCATTATGGATTTAGAATTTAGCTGATCATATTCAGCTGCTATGCACATTCAAATTAAACTTGAAAGAACCGTTGAGAGTGATTCCTTGATGTTTTCGGGTTTTTTGCCTGGTCTTCTAAAGACGATGCAAAAATTCTGTCTGGTCTTTAATGTGACCTTGGTTGAAGCCTTGAAAAACACATGGATCCCTCGGATTCCCTCTTTCATTTGGCTTCTGCCTCACGTGGGACACGATGAAGGTCTTAATAGGGCTTTTCGACCGTACCCGAAGACCATGCAAATTATTCCTCTGTATTTCCATGCATAAATTTCTTCACATAATTTTTTGTATACACGTACAATTTAAACAGATTTGACCATTAAAAAAATAAAACTCTCCCTGCAACTGTACAAGGTTCAAGTTCCGCTTGAACAAGACTGTAAAAAAATCTGCATCGTGCTTATTTAGTTCTTTTTGTTGGGCTTTGACTTTTTTCTGTGGAGAATATGGTAACATATAAAAAGGGTTAACGTTTAGAAATAGTATTTTTACGGTTCAAAAATATTACCATGTCAAAAATGAATATTTTCCCTACAACCACCGCATATTTTATGACCATCCATAGTTATCGAAGGACCTTTGCTATATTTTTTATTCATATATGTAATACATATATGTATACAGTTACATGTATATGTTAGCGGCAGTATAGAAAAACGCATTCGCACACACGCTTTGTACCACCGGCGGTGTCCGGCATTCAGATCAATACTACAGAAGGCACGGGGCAAGACGAGGAAAAGAAAGGGACGGGGAAAGCGAGAATCAGGGATAGGCCTTTGATGAAACGCGAGGAGAAAGGGAGAGGGACACACAAATGGGGAAATTCACTATTTAGTTAGATGGAGACGACAGAAACATGAAAAAGGGAGAAGGAGGAAGTAATAGGAAAAGGAAATAGAGCCAGAGAAAAAGGTAAAGAACAGAAAAAGATGGGGGAGAAGAGATAAATGCGATTCAGAAATGAAAATGTGTAATTCAAAATAAAAGAATGAAGGCGCAGACCGGGATAAATAAAGAAGAGGATAAAGACAACAAGATGACAGAGAGAAGGCAGAGAGAGAGCATCATGGAAAGAGTATAAAGAGGTATAGACAAGTCATGGGGAAAAAAGAGGGAGAAAACACAGGAGGAAAATGGAAAATAAACACAGAAATAAAAAGAGAGAGATAGAAAGAAAAGTTTCAACAAATTAGGAATAGAGAAGGAGATCAGAAAAAGAGAGAACGAATACAGGAAATGAGAGAAAGATATCAGAAAAGAGAGAAAGAGATCGGAAAAGAGAGAAAAATAAGAAAAGTGGAGAAAGATAAACAGAAAAAGAAACACCCGTAAAATAGAAGTCGGAAAAGTCGAAGTAAAATGGAGAAAGTGGAAGAACAAAGGGAGAGAAAAACTAATACAAGAGAAAGAAAGACGAAAGGGCGAGAGAACATCTAGTCAAAGAGGAGAGAAATATCTCACCAGCAAAATTGACAAGAGCGAGAAAGCCCAGAAAAAATGTAGAAAAAGAAGAAAGGATTTTTTGGAAGAATAATAGCAAAACGGAGAAACGTTGGGGAAAATGACAAATGGTATAGAAACGCTAGAAACAAGTGCAGAAGAGATAAGAGACAGGAGGAAAATGTCAAAAGAAAGAAACTTTAGCCAAAAAAGACAAAATATACATGACACGGGAGGACAAGGGCAAAAGAGAAGTTCCAGGAGAGAAAGCACAAAAGCGAGAAAAGTCAGGAGAAAAAGCACAAAAGCGAGAAAAGTCAGGAGAAAAAGCACAAAAGCGAGAACAGTCAGGAGAAAAACTCGAAGAGAGAAACGTCAGGAGAAAAAATTGAAGAGAAAAGTCGGGAGAAAAAATTGAAGAGAGAAAAGTCGGGAGAAAAAATTAAAGTGAGAAAAGTCGGGACAAAAGTAAAAATCAGGGATAGAGAGCAAATAAGGGGGAAATAGACATAGCAAAAGTGTACATTTGGGAAAGAGAGAGACAGAGAGAAATAAAAACGACCCGAACCCGAGTGAAACGACCGGGTAGGGTAAACACGCGGGTGGGTAGCCTCATATGGCTGAGGAAGAGAGCACTGCTCCTCGTGCCTTTCTCCCCGACTCAATGGACTTTGTGTGCAAATAGTTGCAAAAGTCAGCCGTAAGGTTTCCCCAGCTCACTTTTCCCGGAATATTCGCACAACTTGTCTCTCTCTCTCTCTCTCTCTCTCTCTCTCTCTCTCTCTCTCTCTCTCTCTCTCTCTCCGATTCTACCCGCTTATTCCGGACTTGCTCAGTTCTTCCCCATTACATTATACATGTACACATCTGCCCTGTATGTATGTACATCTCCCCAAAAAAATACACACATACAACCAGAAACGTTTCGGGAATCTCCCTATAGTAATAAAGTGTTTCATGTTGAGCCCATGTCTTTTCTTCTGGGTTTTTCGCATAATGTGTTGTTTTTTATTTTTCGGATCCTTTTTATACTCATGTTGTACATGCTATCTCTTGGTTCCTTGCCGAGAAATCTAGGGATAGAATGAGATCCTCTTGTTTCTGTCTCTCTGGGAAATTTTGGTCTATAGTATTCTATATGGGATATATCCTCCCTATTTTCCCCCTATAATAAAGTGTGTAGTATGGAAGATAGTACGGGGGCTCTCTCTATATTGATTGTATTGCGTAGTAAATGGAAAGGAGGAAGCCCCACGAATTTCACCGAGAGAGAGAGATATGAGAGGGAGGAGGAGGAAGCGAGGAGGATCGAAGGGAATTTTTTCGTATTTGCTAAAAAAAATACATAACAAGAAATTTGTCCATCCGAATGTCGGTGTGGTGGGAGATTTGAAAATTGTCTCCATCATTTTTAATTCCAATACAATTTCCTCATGGAAGGTGTTCTGTGATTAGAAGTTGAAATTTCTTTTTTTTTTATTTTAAAAAAGAAAACATGGGTAATTCCTGTACTATCCACCGGAAGAATTGTTGGGGCAAGGACGGCGTGGTGGAGGGCGGGGGAGGAGGACGGGCGTAGGATTACGCCGGATTTTAAACATATTATTTTCATCTTTTTACTCTACGGCTTTCCATTGTTTATGGCGAAAAATAGACTTTGCAAAAATTCCAATTTTTGTCATAAAATAAAAAAATCAATTTGTGTGTTCGTGTCTTCCCGCTCAAAAGCAATTTCCTCAAAAAAAAAAAGCCTTTATACCACTCGCCTTAAAAACGGTGTTGGAACACCTTGTTGGAACAGTGCCTGTTAAGTGTGACAAAAAAAAGACAAGTATTTTTCTTTTAAATACTAAACACAAAAAAAAAGAACTTTTTGAACAACGAAAATACGTACAATGCCAATTGAAAACTCCTCATGGCCTACATTTGTAACTACAGAGCAATACAACAGAAGCTTTTCAAACGGTAATATTTGTGAAGGGGAAAAAACGATTTTTTTTTCTTCATAAATATTCACTAATAACATTCAAAATCTAATACCAAAAATGTGAACACAAAAAGTCTACAAATTCCGCCGTGTGATTTCAATATAAAACTGGGGGATTTAAATAAAACAAAATTTGCAATAAAAATCGCCTGGATACACAAAGAACGCTTTGAAGCTCAAAAAAGGCATAAAAGTAACATACAACGATACAACGAAATTGTTTTTTTTTTTCGTGGCAATAGAGCAATATCATGCAATAAGAGTACAAAGGAGATCATAAAAATTTTTTCCTACATTAAAAATACGATTAATAATCAACGATTCCACTTCAAAGACTGTTCTACCATTAGATTTAATTGATATTCCTCAAATTAATTAATGACGAACGGCTAATATTTCATAAATTACCAAAACTGGTTAATTGTCGGGATTTGCGTAATTAATTTAATATTCGGTGTGAAGGAGAAATCTCCGGCAAATTAATTGACGATTAAAACGCTGACATTTAAAACGTTTATAAGGCAACGTCAAAGCCTGGCGGGGAATTTGAAATGGGGATTTCTCAGAAAATGCATTATTAATAGATTAAATATTTCAAAATACGAATTTGAGAAATTCCGTATACAGCTATTCTATCCTGTGACGAGGATTGAATGGAAAATTAAGACGAGTGGCGTGGATATCTTGGATAAAAATTTTTTCTCCAAAAAAAAAAAAAACTTTGATAGTGGCGGTACCTTTCAAATTGACAATAAAATCCCCCATTGACTGAGATGGGAATGTGGTACTACCATTAAAAAGCATTCAAAAACACCACCAAAATCCGGGTTTACATCACCAAAAAAACAAGTTTCTCAAGTCTTCTTCCTGCTCCTTGGCAGTAGCAGACCTTTTTTTCCTATCTGTGCTACGATACCTTCATTATTGCCACTATTGTGTTCCACCCCCTTGTATAGTCACCAAAAACATCATAAGCCTGTCTCCTATATCTATATCATCATATTCCATCAGACAAAAAATTGGGGAAAGAGAGTCTTATATGAACAGGATATTTTCCCCTCTCATCCCCCTTTGTGATCTTCTCAAGTCATTCTGTTGTCGAAGAATATAATTATTCCATATAAAAAGGAAGTTTACGGCCAAGAATTATCAGGGAGGGGACAATTTAATGTGAATTTGGACTTAACTTGATATGCTCCACCACGGTGGGAGTACGTGTTAAAACAAGGGAGACCAGGATGTAATAATTCCTATAGTACAGACACTTGTTCTTCATTTTTTCATCCTCCAAAAAAACATATTTTTTTTTAAACGAAGAAGTGGAGGGAAAAAGAGAATATCAGGGAGAAAGTGAAAAATTGGTAGAAAAATTGGTAGAAAAAAGTGCGGAGAAAAGTCTGTGGTTATATACAAGTATATGCACGGTCAATTATAGATACAAGGGAGAATTATGAACAGATACATATATACGTACATATATGTACAAGATGTTTCAAATGAAAGTGGACCAATAATTGTTTCGATAACTAATATACGAAATTTCCATGCTACTAATAGTTTATGGGACTTCGCAAATGACAAAATAAAACTTGCCCTATATTTAGTCATATCTTCCATAGTACAAGGCACAGGGACATGCACAAAGACATCGTTAGCTAGTTAGGATGCGATGAAGTCACTGTTACAGCATTCTTGTAAGCACGAATGTTCTGTGCCTTTCCGTTAGCAAATTATGGCAAGACCAAAACAAACGAATGTCCCATGTTGAGATACGGCTGATCCATTTTTGATACAAATCACGTGAAGCGGATCTTCTCATTTTTCTATTCCTGATTTTTCTCTTTCTTTTTCTTTCTTTGACGTCCCTCTCTTCCATTCCATTTTTTCCTCGTTTATCGCTTTAAAAATAAAGATGTAATGTGTAAAGCGAAATGGGCCTGCCGCATCTCAGCAGGACAAAGTCCTCTGTTTTTGTCTTGTCCAGTACTTCTGAATGGAAAGCCACAGAATATTCATGCGTAGCAAATCAAAACAAGAGACTACGTCGTATATAGTAACGAGCTAATAAGCACTTCAGTTACATCTTGTTACATGGAAGATAGAAAAGGATTATTGGGTGAGTTTGATTTGACTAATAATCCACACAGTTTACCAAGCCCCATGTGCTTATAGCATGGAGATTTGTACTCGCGCTTTTCTTCCCATAAACGAATTCGAAGACTGTTGGAAAATGTCTTTACCAACCAAATCTGAAAGTGTATTTTTCTGGCATTTCCACGAGCTAATGATGACTTCTCCAAATCGTGTTGTATATAGAAGTTGGTTTACAAAAAGAAGCATTGGTTCACTTTTATTTGAAACATCCTGCTTGTATTTTTGTATACTATATGACATATTCATATACATAGTATATACACCCAGCATATATTTTTAAAAGAATATTCTTCATGGTATATCTCTGGTACATTGTGTCCAGCGGACAAATTTGAGAGAAAGAGGAGACCAGAGGAAAATTGATAAACGATAGCCGAGGGAGAAAGAGGATAGCAAATAGAAGCCACAAACGAGAGGACGGAAAACAGAGAAAAAGGAAAAACAGAAAGGAAGAACAAGAAAGTAAGAGGGAAATAGAGAGAAAGAGAAAAACAACCAGAACAAGAAAGAATGAGGAAAATAGAGAGAAAGATGATAACAGAAAGAACAAGAAAGAAAGGAAAATAAAGAGAACAAGAGAGAAACTGAACACAAAAGAAAGAAAACGGAAAATAGAGAGAAAGAAGAAAACTGAATACACATGGGAGAGAGAGAAAAACAGAGAGACAGAGAGAGAAAAAAGAAAACTGAATATACAAGAAACAAAGAGAAAAAGAGATAGAAAGTGAAAGAAGAAATTGAGCGAAAGGGGGAGAAAAAGAAAAAGAGAAAAAAACCGAGAGAGCAAAAGGGAAATAGAACGAAATAGGGACATAGACAGGAAGGGAAGAATAGAGCGAAAGAGAGACCAAGGAAAATGGAGGGAAAGAGAATAAATAGTAATATAGAGAGAAAAAAGGAGAAAAGGAAAAGGAGAGAGCAACAGGAAAACAGAGACAAAGATAGAAAAAGGAGGCTAGAGAGAAAAAGAGAGAGAAAAGGATAACCGAGACAAAGAGAAAAATATAAAAGTAGATAGACATGAAAATAAACGGAAAGAGAGACAGAGAGAGAAACAGAGGAAAACAAAGAGAAAGTGACAGGCAGAGAAGGATGACAGTAAATAATACACGTCAAGAGAGAGAGAGAGAGAGAGAAAGAAAGAAAGAAAAAGAAGAAATTCCGCAGAAGTATTAGAATATAGAAAAAGTAAAATAATAAAAGAGACATAAAAATATGAGAAAAATGATAGGAACAAATAGAAAGAACGAAGAGACGCAGAAAGAAAGGGAATAAACGAAAGAGCGAGAGACGGAGAAAGAGAGAGAGAGAGAGACAGAAAGAGAAAGAGAGAGAGAGAGAAGGAAAAAGGTTCCTTGCCTTTGGAAAGCCAGCCTAAAAGTGACAGAGAGACGGGAGGACAGAGAGAAACTATAGAGAGAGAATGTGCGAGACTCTCTGGGAGTGGGTTGAGACAGTTGAGAGTGAGTGCGTTGTGTTGTGCGAGGAGTGCTTCGACAACAGCCAGCCTTGTCTCTCGTCCATATCCATTGTGGTAGCTGTGAAAGAAGGAAAAGTGTGTCAGTAGGAAATAAACGCTCAAGCAGTGTGGAAAAACTTTTTTTTTCTCTGTCTGTCTCTCTCTTGTACTCCGTACAACCCTTCACTGTGCTGTGCCTTCTCTTTTTCCCCCTCAAATAATATTTCTCTGTCGTTTGCACTCTTACAAAGTATATAACAGTTTTTTTTAAAACTCTCCCTTCACTTCTTCTGTGAAATTTCATGAAAAAAAATATTTTTTTCTGGAGGGAAAATACCCTATTTGTACCGTGAATTTCTCCAGTGTGTGCCTGTGGAAGAAAAAAAAATTCGTACCTTTATTTTTGTGAAACACTCAAGTACCTTCAAAGGACCGGGGAAGACACGTTTGGAAGAGAAAAAAATAATTACGGGTGATTTATTTTGGGATTTGAAATTTTTTTGAAAGTACCTTCATTGTACCTTTTTGTGGACGGAGATTTTATTCTGTTTTTCTCTTGGAAGAAAAACAAGAGAGAAACTATTTGAAACATAAATTTTTTGAAAACTCCCATTTTGGACAAGTGAAACACGCGGGAGCGTAAAAAAAAGGACAGTGATAATTTTCGGGGAGGAAAAAAATCACCGGCAATTGTGCAAAAAAAAAAAACCGAAAGAGGACACTCTCAGGAAAATTTATTGAAGAGGAAACCCCGACAGAAAATTTTGGCTGCTGTGGTAAAAGAAGGAAAATAAAGAGGGGCAAGTCAGGAAAACTGTCATTTAAAATTTTGGGGATAGAGACGTCAGAAAAAAAAATTGTGACCATTAAAAAAATTGTCACAAGAAAATTTTTCAAAGGAAAAAATATCCCCCATGGAAACTTTATGACCCCGGCTTCATCTTGGTGATCCTCATAAGGATGGTGACAGTTGTGGGAAGAACGAAATAATTAATTTCAAAATAATAAAGACAACATAACTTTTTTAAAGGATTTTTTTTTCTATTTAGGAAAAAACATTTCCTCTTATTTTTTTCGGGTGGGGAGGGAGAGACATTTTTTTTTATTAAATACAGAGACTCATAATGGATAGTATGTGGGAAAAAATTTGGGCTTCTCAGCCCAACAAAAGTGCTATTTGCGATATTCCAAGTCCGTCGTCCTCACCGACACCTTCGCCGGGCTCAATTAAAGGTAATTATATTTTTAAATCAGTAACAAAACGTATTAAAAATGCGAAAAAAAATCCCGTTTCTGTATAATAATCTCGTATGCTCCAGCAATTCAATGCAACAAATAGTAAGTACCGAATGGCGTTAAAGTCTACCTATAAAAAAAATCCAGTTAAAAAAATATTAACCATATACAATTATCCAGTAGCCATATTTTCTATTTCTCCCCAACAAAGTGAAAGTATACAAAAAGCATCCCAAACAAAATTGAAGGGAGAGAAAAAATAAAAAGCGTATAAATAATTAGACGAGCCAGATCCCCATTATCGACAGCTATTGAGTAATGGAGGAGAAAACTCCTCCGTTACACACGCGATAAGCCTTCTCCCAGTCGTATCAATGTATACTCCCTACTAAAAACTATACACAACACAAGCCAAATCTCCTATGCAATTATTTATTCCGGAGGAATCAATAATAACTTTGTTTTGACGGGGGAGATATTACATCCCTGTATAAACAAAGGGGGTGAATTAATGCACAGGGGTTGAATTTGCTGGTTGAAGATGCAAGAAATTCGATACTTTTGTCCAAGTGCATTATCAAGTGTGAAAAAGAGAGAGAGCGAGAGAGAGAGAAAGTGATGAAGTGAGACAAGATCGAGAGAAGGAGAATGACCGGAGACAGAGACAAAAACGTTGGAATATTGGTTAAATAGTACATATTGGGATTACTGGGAGATCGAGAGTAATTTGAGTGAGACAAAAAAAAATAGGTAGTTTGTAAGGAGATATCGAGGAACTATTAGTGATTAAAAATTAATTAAAGCCTTTTTGTCGAAGTTGAAGGGCGCAAGGAATGGACGAACGAATGAAAGGGCAAAAATGCAATGGAAAAACGGGACCGAGACTGATATAAGCAGTAGAAATAAAGATACCTGGATAAATGCAAGGAATAAAATAACAAAGAGACAGAGAAAGAAAACAAGAGAGACAGAGAGAGAAAAAAGAGACACCAAGAGGGAGTTATTGAAGAGAAAGGCAGAAAGAGAAAAAAGAGAGAGCAGGATAGAGTAGGAAAGAGTAAGAGAGAGAAAGACAGAAATAGCGATAAAGAGACAAATAGAGAGAGAGAGAGATAAGGAGAGAGGAGAGACAAATAGAGAGAAAGAGAGACAAAAAGAGAGAAAGAGAGACAAAAAGAGAGAAAGAGAGATAGGGAGAGAGGAGAAACAAATATAGAGAGGAGAGACTAATAGAGAAAAAGAGAGACAACTAGAGATAAAGAGAGAGAAAGAGATTGACAAGGAAGATGAGGAGATTGATCGATTTGACGCAAAATAAATCTGGAAGAGATGCATCGACAGAAAAAATAAAGCAAAAAGGGAGAGAAAAATGGGGAGAAAAAAGAAAAAAAGGATAGAAAAAGAGGAAAACTGAAATTTATGTACAACAAAGAGCGAGGGAAAAAATATTTTGGAAGATGAAATATATGTGTTGAAAGCTGCCATGATAAAAACAAATACTAAATAAAATCATAACAGAAGAAGGAGATGCAGAAAAAGAGAGAGAGGGAAAAAGATAGAGAGACAAGGAGACGAGAGTTCATATTTCTTAAGACAAAACGCGGCGAGTTCATTGCCGAGCACCTCAAAGTCATTTATACAACTCACATGTGTATGTGTGTGTGTGTAAACACCTTCTGTTTTCGCAATCTTTTAGAAAGTTCCTTTTAGTATTATTATTATCATGATTATTATATCATGTGAAATAAGTGAGTGAGAGATACAAGTATATGTATGTGCGTATATTCATTTTTTTGTATTATTTAATGGCATTTGTAGTAAGGGATAAGAGAAAAAAATATATATGTGAGCAAACCCGTACTTTACGAGTTGATGCAGGCGTCCATAATTGGTGGGGACGATGCTGTTTCTTCTTTCTCTTTTTCTCTCTCTCTCTCACTGTCTGGGGATATTTCAAAATTTTTGTCTCTGTACCCATGAAAAAGATCGTTTTTTTTACACATAAAAACATCCCTTTTGCCCTTTATAACCCCCCAAAAAGTTCCAACCAAATGCACTTCCAAAATGGTACGGGATGTTACGTGATAATGGCCGATTCGAATGATGAAAAATTTAAAAAAAAATAAAAATGCGTAGGAATGATAGTGACAGTCGAGGGAGTACAGAAATAAATTTGTTATTTTTTCTCTCCCTTCCAAAATCGCTTCCCTTAACGGGGGAATGTGATAAATTAATTTGTGTGGGGTTATTACAAATAATTTCCACATGGGATGATTTTTTTTGAAAAACAATGTTTGCAATTCTTTGTTTTGATCAGGCACAGGCGGAATAAATATTTGCAAGTTGTTTTTTTAATAATCAACGCACTTTTTATAAACGAACGTTCTTCGAACTGTTTACAATGCGAGTAATTTTGAATTTGAAAAAGTTCAAATGGCGTCCAATTCATCCGGAATATTTTCAGCTAGATATAGTTGGTTTTTCATTTTTTAAATTTTCAAATAAAATTTGAACAAAGCAAAGCAGAATCTACTGTATGTAAAGAAAATTAAATTCGGAAAAATACAAGACCTGGACAGATTTTATGTCTCGCAAAATACGATTCAAAAATTTAAAAAACTGTGCAAAAAATTCGCCAAAAAAATTGGGGGACTTTGCAAAAACTGATAAGCATGTGGATTCTGGGAAATATTTAATGGGCTTACAAAAACGCCCATTAAACATGATACTTTGCGTAATTAAGATGGCGCACTTAATAGGGAGAAATCCCCCTTTAACCCCCTCAGAAAAAAAGGCTTTCACCACATCCCCCCCTTTCAAAGAAAGTCCATTGCCCTCTGCGTCAATTGCGATTAAAAACAATCATAGCAAAAAAAATAATTATGATTCCTATTAAATCACGGTAACAACAATTTATGATTACGATGATGCCGATTATCTTCACAAGATTATTAAAATCCAAAAAAATATCTATACATCCCATGATTTTCACCCTGTATCTGTCTCCCTCTCTCTCTGTCTTTATCTTTCTCTCTCTCTCCCTCTCTCTCTCTCTTTGTCTTTATCTTTCTCTCTCTCTCTCCCTCTCTCTCTCACTCTCTCTCCCTCTCTCTTTCTCTCACTCTTTTTCTCTCTCTCTTGCACCTTCTCTTTCCCTTTCATGCAATCTCTCGTTGTCTTTCCTTCTCTCTTTCTCTCTTTCTTATTATCTCTCTCTCTAGCACTCCATCTCTCTGTCTCCCTCATTATCTCTCTCTCTCGTTCTCATTGAACCCCGTATAACGCTTCCCTCTCCCTGAGAATTCACCCCCACAAAAACAACCCTCTCCCTCTCTAAATTTTTTTCCCAACAACAATAACATTGGAAAAAATTTATGCAACTTTTGAAAAAAAAAATTGAAAAAAAAACACACGTAAAAGGATGACGACATAATCTCATAATTACGTTGTGAGGGGTTAGTATAGCGAGACACAAGAGAAAGAATGACAGAGAGAGGGGGAGAGAGAGAAGTAACAATCAAAACACTCACACGGTGAGAGACACAGGTAAACAATTAGGTGCTGTACACATTTATAATAGTAATAATAATATTATGGGGAGAAAAAATTGTATTTTTTTCTCTGTGTGCCAAAGAGAGAGAGAGAGAGAGAGAAAAGAAACAAGTTAGAAAATTGGAAACTAGTCATATCAGGTTACCCCATCGAGAGAGAGAAAGAGAGAGAGAGAGAAGGAAGGGCAATAACCTACCGTTGTTCTTACCTACCTACCTACCTACCCATCTACCTAATAGCCATTTGATATTATGTAGGTATATAACATATGTACATGCTTCGGCAAAAGACGTTTGGTTTATATGTGCATGGCACTCTTTTTTAGTAGACACGCACACTCTTTTTTTTTTATGTAAGTTATGGGAAAAAATTGAGCTATACATATAAGGAATGTGTACATATAGGTATATATTAAAGGTATGCTATTCCCCCCTCACCCTCCATAATCACAGGATAATTCATTCACCTGCACGAAACGTTCCCTGAGAGAATGTTGAGGGAATGCCTTTTGGGTCTCTTGTACATGTGTATAACTGTGCATTTTTTTTTTTTTTTTGGTTGAAGCTTTTTTTTTCTCAGGGCTGTTAGGAGAGACTATAACCTAACTCAAGTATACTCCCTGTACCGTGTCGTCTTTGTCAATGGAGTGAATTTTTTTTTCAATTTTTCTTCTAATGGCATTCTGTAGTATTTTTTTTAGGGATTCTTGTCCTACGCATTTTTTATGTATATTGTTTGCACATATTTTTTATTTAAAGATTAAATTAAATCTGGATGATCTGGATGATGAATCTGGAGGATGAATGGACTTTTTTTGGGGATGTTTTGGGGGATTTTGTTTCGGGGAATTTTTTGGGGGATTTTTCGGGAGAGTTTTCGTTTTTTTTTTAAATTTTGTTTACTTGCTAATTTATAAGAAAAAAATGAAACATTTTTGCAAGGAAAAGAAGGAAGGTGGGATATTTCAAATGAATTAAAGAAATAAAATTTAGACTTTTTTGAAATTTGGAATGGAAATATGGGAGAATTTTGTAATTCTTCCAAAGGCGCAACAATATTAAATAGAATTTTAATTTTGGTCAGATGCAAAATTATTCTGGTGTAATTGCGAACAATTAAATTATTCAAATTCCCCGCCATTCAGAATTATAAAAATATGTTTATTAGTAATGTTAAATTTACAGAATCTTCCGCACGTTGTTTGCACGTCTGGAAGTATGTCATAAATGAACAAATCAACAAATTCAGCGGGAATTCAAACGGGCGTAATTATTTGTATAAAACAGTTAATTTTGGAAATAATTATTGCGCATTTATCCAGATTTATGGAGGCAAATAAGCTTTTCAAAGCTCATTCAAACATTCAGTTTATGAACGGTTTAAATTGTAAGCATTTCGGTTGTACAATTATTCGTTTTTGGTATTTAATTTGTTTGTCCAAAGTAACCCAGACAAATGGTGATGTACGACAAAGAAGAAGTGGCAGAATAAACATGTTAAAACAACAAATCACCCAAAAATGAGGAGAATTCAAAAAAAAAGGGTTGTCATTCATACCATGGAAGAATGGAGCCAGTGAAAAAATTTACACCCAAAGGCATAAAAAAAAGTTGGTTAAAATTCCCAGGATGCTAAAAATACTTCTTGGAAGAAGTGAGAGAGAGAGAGAGAAAGAAACAAAATAAGAAAAGGTGCCTAACAATATCTCTCCCATGTGTTCCTCACACTTACTCAATATATTCTGTGGTGACCCGGAAAAGTTCGGAGAGAAGAAAGGGAAAATCGATGAGTATCGACCATTTTCTCTCTCTCTCTCTCTCCCTCTCTCACATAACTTTCTCCAGTGTATCTCCCGTATGTCATTATAGGATAGGTGGGCTTGTAAAATTTCCCTTTCATTTGTGTCTCCTATATTTACGTCTAAATGTCTACTTTTTACACACTTTCCCGCAACGTCCCTTCCATGCAATAGACGTTCTTCGGGGACAAAAACACAGGGGAGGGGAGAGCAATCATTTGGTTTCGGGGAATCACCCTCTCATATCTACATATACATATATGTACACTCATTAGAGAAATGTCATTGGCACATTGAGGGAGCTAGACATGGAGACGGTATGCACATAATGAAGGAGAGACGAGAGAGAGAAGAGGGAAATTGGAGACGAAAGTAATCGCGAGACGCAATTCCAAGAATGGAACTCTCCCTGCCTGCTGGAGTCCAATGATGGAAAGTCAAAGAGAGAGCTGGAGGGAAATGCAAAATACATACATATTCATTAGACAAGGAAAATTGGGGAAATTATGAATAGAGAAAACATTATTGGGAGACAAAAAGGGAGATTACTGCACGATCGGGAAAATGGAGAGAATTAGTAGAAAGATGATTTGGAGAAATATAATAATACAGAGATCGTGACCCAAGAAACAAGGTAGAGATTTCGGATTAAAAAAAATATATAGAACACAGGAAAGCAAGAGGAAAATTGGGTTGAAAAAAAGGGTAGAAAAAAAACCTATTTTAGAAAATTTAGAAAAAGATGGAAGGGAAAACCCATCAGAAGAGAGACAAAATAAATGCGGACAGAGAGAGTAGAAAAAGGACAGAAAGGTAGAAAACGAGAGAGAAAAACGGACAAACGAGAGAAAGACAAAAATTAGGCAAAAGAGCAAAAGAATGAGGTGGAAAGAACAAGTTAGAGAAGGAAAGAGAAGGATAAGGAAAATCAGAGAAAAGAGAGAAAGAAAGAGAAGGATAAAAGAAAATCAGAGAAAAGAGAGAAAGAAAGAGAAGCATAAAAGAAAATCAGAGAAAAGAGAGAAAGAAAGAGAAGCATAAAAGAAAATCAGAGAAAAGAGAGAAAGAAAGAGA
>JAQGBT010004113.1:0-17490 GCA_034698585.1 Disparrhopalites patrizii | reverse complement strand
ACGACCAACAATACTCACTATGTATGGATGAGATGGGTTCGCCCGAATTTAATCCGTAATAAAGATTTGATTTGATTACAAGTAACCTTCACCAACTGTACACTCCATTTCTGCCTGGTTTTTTTTACCACGTGATCAGGTCAAAAGTAAAAAAAACGAAAAATTGTCGGGTTTTGATAGCTATGTACATCTGTATATTTGAAAGTAAAGTTACAACAACAAATTTTTTAATTACACTAAACATTTTTAGTGCAAAGATGACATGCTTCATTGAACTTCTGCAATCCCAACTCAGGTAAAAAAAAAGAAGGTAAATCAGACCCGCGGTGCTAAATAATTCCCTTGCAAGGAAGTCCCTAATACTTTTATAAATACTTCATTAGCATGCAAGCAATGTAGTGAAATTAATGTATTAGGATTTGATTTTTCATACATGATTTGATGTGTAAGTGTTCAATAAATGAAATAGCCCATGATGAAATACGATGTACTACATCACACTCTGAGGCTGGAAAAAACATTTTAAAAAATTGGTTTTGAAACCAGGTACTCAAAATTACACGTTTTCATTTCCTGTTGTGATGTACGCTTAAACTTAGTTATTTAGTATTAATGCCGATAAAAGTGCATTTTGAACCACGTACGAAATTTTTACATTTTTTGGCCTTTGACCTGAAAAAAGTGACCTTAGGACACGTTTGTAACGCGAATGATTACCATATTCGTAATCTACGTAAAACATTCTACAAAACTGTATGAATCATTATTCTATGTGTAATTAGCCCAGGTATAGTCCTTGTCCTTGTGTTTTGAAATTTCGAGCTCCAAAAATTTTGAAAAGGGTCCTCGCCCCTTACTACGCCAAATTTTCTTATGGGATTTAACATGGTGAAAACTTCCATTTTTAGTTTCGACGACCCCATGATCAATACATGCTGTCATACACGTATAGTCATATACAAATATCTCTACCACGGGAGCACTATCACGTCGACGTTTTCTCCCTTTTTTGCCTCTCTCCCTCACTCTCTCGTTTTGTCTCGTTGTTCTCATATTTGTCTCTCTTTTTTGTCCCTATTTGCTTATCTCTTTTGGCTCTTCTCTCTTTTCTATCTCTTCTTATTATCTCCCGAAGTAGAGAGAAAAAAAGAGAGACGAAACAGGGAGAAAAAAGAGACGAAAGAGAGGGAAAAAAGAGAGACGAAAGAGAGAAATACTGAGAGACGAAAGAGAGAAATACTGAGAGACGAAATAGAGAAATCCTGAGAGACGAAAGAGCGAGAAAAATGAGAGGTGAAAACGAGAGACGAAAGAGCAAGAAAAAGGAGAGGTGAAAACGAGAGACAAGAGAGAAAAACAGGGAGATAATAAGAAGAGATTGAAAAGAGAGAAGAGTTAAGCAGAAAGGGACACAAATATGAGAAAGCGAGACAAAACGAGAGAGTGAGAGAGAGAGAGAGGCAAAAAAGAGAGAAAACGTTTTGCAAATGCGAATCCTTTGAACATTTTGAAAGTTTTTTCAATTGTTTTCTGATAAAGGTAGTAATAAAAAAAATGTAACCTCACGATTATTTAAATATTTGCAATTAAAATTTCATGATATTTAATTACCATTAAAATTTTAATTATTAAGATAGTTAAAATGTAATTCTCGTTGATTTATTTGAGCTCTCTTAAATTTTTGTGGTTTGTGGTTGATAACTTTCTTTTGTTTTTTATGTAACATACGTTGCTTTTACGGACGTTAAGGTTGATTAAATGTGTTTAACCGCCATTTTTAGGATTAAATTTAACTTCCATAAAATATACGTATGTATTGCTAGAAAGCACACCAAAATACTTGATGAACCTAGAATTGTTTGGTTTTGCTTGCATTTCTATATACTATATTACCTTGTTTTCATTAAAATATAGAATCAAAAATTGTCTTGCAACTATTCAAAATTAATTTTTTAATCGAGGTTAATTTTTTGGGTAATTTTTAAATGAGATTTAACAAAGACTGGGGTAACCTAAGATCGCAAATACATGTGAACTACTCAACTTGCGAAATGGTAAATAATTCGCCATGACGACGAATCAACAAAACCCCTTAACGCATTCGCAAGCACTTAGGCAACGCAAACGCGGGTACATGTGTACTTACAGGTGAACCATGTTGCGTGCCCATAAGCATATAGCGCAAATCAACAATTGCTTTTCTGAACATTCGGTTTTTTCATGCGAAAAAGTTAATTAAATTCAACTTTTGCGAATGCGACTGCTGTGAAAATTTTGAAAGTTTTTTCAATTTTTTTCTGATAAAGGTGGTAATAAAAAAAATGGTAACGTCACAAATAGTTCACTATTTCCAATGGAAAAATATTTGATTACCCTTAAAATTTTAATTGTTCAGATAATTAAAAGTGAATTCTCGTTATTCCATTGGAGCTCTCTTTCCGTGGTTGATAACTTTCCGTATTGCCTTTTATGTAACATACTTTGTTTTACGGACTTTAAAGTTGATTAAATGTGTTTAAACGCCATTTTAGGATTAACTGCAATTATTAAATTAAGTATGCATATTGGTAGAATGTAGCATACCAAAATACTTGAAGAATCCAGAATATTTTGGTTTTGCTTCTATTTTTGCCTACTGGAGTAAATGTGTTTTACTCTTACGCGAGTAAAAAAGTCTGGGAGACCTTTAGACTGTCCGACTCCGGTCATTTTTATTAGAAAACAATTTTTTTACTTACATGAATTAGCAGACCCCCCCCCCGCAAGTTTTTTCTACACCTACACCAAGGGAATTTTATGAATACAAAAGATGTTAGCAAAGAAATTATACTACACCTACTTACAACGCTACAACTACAACACAACGAAGTTAAACGAAGACTATATTTTTGTAGAAAAACAAAAACTAACAAATGATATTTGCGGAGTGCAACATGCAAGCGATCCGTACAACCTGCAATCCCTAGTAAAGATACGTTTAAAATAGATACAAATCGAGGGTGAAGTACATATTACGTAATTTTAGTTTGATCATCGCCATTCGGCCGTAATGTAAAATGATCGAATTCTCCATTTACTTTTCGGTTTAACGCTTTGAGACTGCACAAAAAATCGTTTTGCTAATGTACGAGAAAAATTGTAAGAGTTATTCAAATGTAAAAAATGGTTTTTTAATGTTTATTTCTGTTAAATAAAAATTGTTCGAAACCTCGTGAATTGAAGCAGCCAGTCGCGGAAGCAATCGGCTGCTCATCGCAGTGGGGTTCAAACAGATTTAAGGACATAGCCACATAACCCAATTTTTTTTTTAAATGAATAAATCTTGCTTCTGTTTTTGTACATATTAAGATTCACTACCGAATAAATAAAAAAAATTGAACTGTTGAATTTGTGAAGGTGATCAGTAGGTATTGGTCTATTGGTTATTACGGTCACCTGGAGATGATCTTACGTACTTTCACCCGCGAAATACTGACTAAAAACTGCTCGTTTACATCCACAACGCCCACGCGATAACTCGCATAGCTGTATTTCCAGATTGTTTCGCAAAATCATCACAACATCGAAGAAATGTTTAAAGCCAACCCTCAGCGAAAAGTATTTTTGATCACATCGCTAAGACGAATTAAGCGAGAACTTAGCCTCTTATTGTCGCTTTTGTTTTTACTCTCTTTGCTTTTGTCACGGCTACATTCTCCTGATTCCGCGCTGCCTGTGCTTGGACAGGGGACGACAGGCGCCTGAGGAAGAGTCGGCGGCGTGCTGCTGGGCATGTTTGGAATGCCAGATGTGAGCTCGAATTTGTCCTGCCAAAGCTGTGCCACGTTAGAGACGACGATGAGAGAGATGAGAGTGAGGCCGACGAGAGGCATTTGTGCGACCCATCGCCTGCAGGAGTCCGTGTCGTAAGTGACATAATCGGGTGGCCCACAGCCGGCGTCGGTCAGGTTGGACATCCAGCGCACCACCATGTTCGTCTTCGCCTCGTCACAGTCTGCGAAGCGAATACAGCGGGCGCTGTCTCGAAAGCACAACCAAATCGTGGCGGCGTTCATGGAAATGAGTACTCCGAGAATAAACTTGACAATGTTGTGGGCGTACGCCTCAATTGCACTTTTCTCAGGCAGATACGAGATGAAAATGTAGGAAAGGTACACGGCAAACTGAATGACATTGAACATGTAGAGAAGCAAGACGGGGCCCATGATAATCTTGATGGACCAGAGGCCACTTGCAGAGTTGATGATGTAGCAATCGAGAAGGGCGAGCACGAGGGAACCGAAGCCAACCAAGGATCCCAGGAGCACAAAGGCGCTATCCCAATGACACAGAAACACCTGCAGCGCCATGTTTCATTATTTAATTCTTCCGGGGTGGCTCCCTCCTGTTAGTTTGTGCGCCATCCATCACTCTTGAGCGTTACCATGCTTATCCACAGGTTTCTTACTTCTTTTCCACCTAAAGAAGAATGATTCAAACCAAGAATGATTGAGTAACTTTTCTGCATCCTTGGAATTGGAACATTATGTACTCACTTATCTACTTATATTATGTATTATGCATATTTTAGTCTCCATTTTCATTCGTTGGACCTTCGCTTAACATCGTCTATGCACAAGTACTATGCCAATTACAATTAGGCATGTTGTCGTTTTGCATTTGGCTGGTATTCATTATTCAAGCTCGAGTTTTTCGCCTCTTACAAGCACACTCTAAGCTGAGTGCAAGTGTCCATTTGGAATTGAACTTGGGTTTGAGGCTTGAGTGTGACAATTTGAGTGTGAGTTGAGTAGTGGTGATGTTGGCCTGTCGTAATATGTACATTCCATCGCCTCAAAGCTATACTAACTTGCTCAGACCATACTAACAGACCATACTAACTTGCTCACTCTAACTCGAGCACTAGCACACTGGTTGTGAGTTGCGAGTGTGGGAGAAATCGACATCATCAATGCGTAGTGTGGGTGGTGAACGGGTGACTGGTGAAATCTAAAATCCAACTTGAATACGGTCGTCCATGATTTCGATGAAAAGACAATCTCCGTGGGGCGAGACCATTGCCCCAAGGGGAGGGGGAAATTCTTGCCATAAAAATTAGTACAGTACGCACATATTTTTTATAGAAGCTTGAGTTGTGGAGTCCACCTCTGCGGGATGTGAGGCGGAGAGCCATTCCGTATGCCGTCCGACGTAGTAGAGTAGCGTATTTGCCGTACCGTAACGCAATTAATAAGTACATACAAATACAATAACACAATGTTCGGTTCTGCGGATTTGATGGAGGATCTGGATCTGGACGGACACTGACACTATACAACCACAACCTACAACAAGCTAGAAACTGCCAATCGCAATCCCGGATGCAAATAATGCTTTGTGTTATACAAGTGAAAAGGTAATCGAAAGTACCCTTTATTAGAAGTCGAATGGGTTTTAAAAATATGAAGAGCTTTGTTGCATACATAAACTGTATAAAATATTTATTTTGTTCTATTGATTAGCAATCAGCATCTAATGTACATAATACATTGTATAATAATTATTAAATAGTAGTGACATAATAATAGCTACAACTAATACAACTTATATCACCATTTAAACACTACATTTTTACATTGTATAATTTTAGACTTTTCTATGATAGAATTAATCCACAATCATATACAATATTTAGAGCATAGCATGAGATACTACTTTTAGCCAAAATTACGATACGCCACCTATCACATTATTAGAAATCCGACTATTTTTATCTAACAATTTCGACAGACAAACTTCGTATTATTATAGTATGTAGATACAGTAATACAATATTATTATTTAAGATGCAAATAGCAATCTACTAATAATAATCTGCTTGCCCATCCACTTTTCTTTGCCATAGCAACATGGCATTTAACACAATGATTATTCATTATTGTGAATGAATTCGTTGTGATATGACTTAATTCCGCGTAAGCGACGCGTCGCTTCGCTGAGCTGCTGAGGATAAATCCTATAAAGCGTTCCAGCATCCAGTTCCAACATTGCATTCCTTAAAATTATTTTAAGCCTTTGTAAAGTCCTAAAAGTAAAGTCCCATGTCAAGTTGTACTGGTAGTTAGTTGTAGTCTGCAACTGGAACTCTGCAATCTGCATCCGGCATCTGCCTGGGACTCTGTATGTTCTGAATCCGCATGTCTGACTCAACTGCACTGTCGGCAGTCTCCGCGTCCGCAGCCACGTGTCCCGTCATAAATGACAAACGTGAGGCTGATCCAAAGGTATGGTTATTGATTATGGTTAATATAAAGGTATTGTCGTTGGGTATGCGACGTATGCGTAACCGTAAAGAAAGGACGACCATCCTTATTTACTCTGTGGTGTATAGATCCAATCGTCCAATGTTTGCATGTACATAATTTATATTGTATACTCACTTATTCAAGTTGGTGGCACTCATTCTGACAGATAAATGCGGATAGTTTATTTAACTTGTGTCCGCAAACATATTATGTATAAAATTAGTAAAATGTGAAAGTTTAATAGACAATAATATGTATAAAAACAAACGGAAGGACGCGTACAATTAGAGGAGGAAGCAGAACTAAATAAGATTACATTTCGATTTGCACAACAAAATACAACAGGTCTCACAGCAATGATCTTCTGTGGATTTCGTCTGACATTTCTGTGAAATAATACAAAATATAAATTGGAGAATCGCCTGAGTGACGTATGCCAACAATTCTGTAACAACTAACTGGCATAACACTTACAGCGGCAGCAACAAATCCTAGGAGTAGGGCTTTTCTTGATGCAGGCAGTTTTTTTGGGAAGCTAACAAAAAAACAATGTTCTGGGTCCGCGGAAATGCCATATTTAGTCAAATTGGCACGAGAATGAATCCGACCTAGCACATGGTGGTTATGAATGATATTTAGGTATGGGTTGACCGTTTCTTTGAACTCATCCCCTTCGCTGACGACGAGACCATAGTCCTCCGGGAGCACTTCTTGAATCCTATAGATGAGACGATAGTGGTTGTCAAATAAGCTGTATTTGTCCGTATCGTGTTGATTGGCGGAACCAGAATTGTCTACGCTTGTGTTGTCCAGAAAATGACCCACAAACTGGTTTGTGGTGGTGGTTGGTAAAAACACGTGGTATGCAGCTTTGGGCTCTTCTTTAATAATGGATTCGTTTAATGCCACTTCCGCTGCATTTATTATAAAATGGTGTCCATGTTTAATTTCCGACTTAATGGCATCACATCTTGTATATGGAAACTACAGTTACACAGTAAAATTGAATTTGTTGCTATGCTTACGGCAGAGAGCGTAGTCAGCATCAATAAAAGGACGCATGGTGGGGTCTCGTCTGTATCTTGCTTTGTGGAAATTGCAAGCCATTTGGTTTCTCTTCACCACGGTCATGATAGCCGTCCCTTGGATGGAATACACCAAAATGTTGTGGCTCCATTTAGAACACAAGAAGCACTTCTTCTGTGCTTCTCCAATAAAAAAGATAGTTTCCCCCTTGTCATTGAGGACATTGTAAGAGCTGAGAAGCAGATGCTGGGTAGTAAAGTTGAGAGGCTCCTCTGTCCTCATGAAGATATTGAACTCAGTGGTGTCCTTGAGGTTGGCAAAACCTGGATTTCGTCCCAAGTCGGGCTCCAACATGGGGATGGTATCGTTTACAAATACTCCCGAGATATCGTCGTAGTCACGGGAATGTCGTAGGTGCTGTACATGCATCGCAAGTTCTATCTTTTGGGGGGATATATGTAGCAGGTTGGCCTCTTCTTTCAACTCTTGCATCGTAAGAGCACGCTCACGCGGTCCCCGGGTCTTTTCTGCTTGCTTGCCCACAGCTTCGCCGCCGTCATCTTCTTCGTAGTAGCCCATGTCATACTCTTGCTTCGAACTTCGATTATTATTTCGGGGAGCAGTTTGAGTTTTCTTGTATGCTTCAGGCTTATTTGGTGTCGTGCTGGTTTCCTCATCAGTTAGTCGCCTTGAATTTTTCTGATTACCATGAGGGGAATGGTTTTTGGAGTCGCGGGAAGGTCTCGATGATTTTTTCTTTTGTGGCTGAGGTGGATGGCGAGCGTCAGCTGTACCACTAGCTTTGTCATGCTTTCTATCTGCATTTCCACGACTCGAACGACCGGGGAAAGCTGAGGGATGTCCCGGCGCTGCAACGTGTGCAGGAGCGTCATGATGTCCCACTCCTCCTGCATGTGTAACAACTCCCGAATGCGGCTGTGCTCCAGGTCCTTGATGGGTATGAGGCGCAGATCCTGTATGAGGATGCGTTCCAGATCCTGGATAGGAACTAGATCCTGCGTTTGTATGTGTTGCCGGTCCCCGATGTGTGCCGGCACCTGGATGCGGATGTGATAAAGGTCCCAGATGTCCGCCGGCACCTGCATGTGGGTGTACTCCAGGTCCCGAATGAGAGCCAGCTCCTGTTTGGGGATGTGCTCCAGGTCCTGGATGGGAGCCAGGACCTGCTTGGGGATGTGCTCCAGGTCCTGGATGGGAGCCAGGACTTGCTTGCGGATGCGCTGCAGGTACTGGATGAGAGCCAAGACCTGCTTGCGGATGTGCTCCTTGCGCTGTATGCGGGTGTGAGCCGGAGTCTGCATGTGGATGTCCAGGGTGTGGAGGAGGATCGACGTCTGTGTGTGCATGGGTTGCAGATGCTGGATGCGAATACATGTCAAGTTGAACATGTGAATTTGGAGCTGGCGCAGGATGTGGACGGTGACCGGAGCCTGGATGCGTGACGGAGCCAGTGGGCGGATGTGGTTCGTTGTAGTTAACAAGAATTGCCCTTTAGGACTATGTGGACCGGATGCAACAGAACCGTGTATGGCGTTATGTGCTGCACCTGCGAACTGGTCTGTGCTTTTCCGCCTTCCCGTGGATAACGTTTTGTGCTCCACCGTCGAATTCTTCTTCTCTTCACGCCATAAGTCATGCTCTGAAGGAGGATCTTCCTCCACAGAATTTCTTTGCAACTTCACTTGTTCGTGTTGCGCATGAGGAGGAGGTGGAGATCTACGGAGCACAGGTTGTTTTCCAGGTAATGATGGCTTATGCTGATTATCATTCCGCGCGTGTTCTTGCTGATTATGACGATAATTTTCTGGGTGTACTTTTGCATTTTCCGGCATCGAGTGGATGGCCTCGGGTCATACTCGTTATCGTAGAAAATTATTGGAACCAAAGCAAGTAATTGTTGTTAAGCGTAAAGCAAACTACTTTCCCATTTCTCACCTTGGCAGAAAATAAGTGCGGGTGATTTTGTGTGGGCGCAGCAAAACCACTCCGATGTCGTCAAACCGTTGTTATTCTTATTATTCATTATTGCTTGCTCTTGTAGAGTCTTCTCTTCATCATTTCTTGTTCCTCCCATTATCGTCGCGTACTGGTTACAATTCAGATTAACTTTATTGTAATTTGGGTCATTCATTGGCAGTAGTATTCAATACATGATTTTCCATACCTTCGGACTTCGGAACATCGGAACTGCGAAATTCTTTTGTACGAACTTTTTCCACTGTAAATAAGAAGTAAATGCACGTTTCTTATTCCACTACAAAACACCCTGGCCTGCATTAAACTTTAGGCGGATCTTCAGCCGCGTTAGGTGAAGGTGGGTAAGTTTTGGTTTTGGATTTCAATGTTTGTTCATATTTGTAGGATTGGAGTGGGTAGTTAGGTAGACTTTAAAGTTTTATTAACTTTTAATGGCTATCGGACCGGAAACCAGAATAAATTATCGGTCCTTCGTGTTATACATTATACATATACGTTATACTTTATAATGATTTACTGATACAAGATTGTTTGTAATTTTTTTTGGTGAAACGTTGCCGGTTAACATTTAACAAATTAACATGGGGCGAAGTAGCATGGACAAAGCGGAGTATACACATAATGTATATATATATATGGACAATATTATTATTTTAGTTTATACATTTATACGCATGTGTATATGTATATTATTATTTATTATCACTATATATGTTGTGTTACAGGTGACGTTGCTTGCTATGGTTAATAGTACGGCGGGGGCCAGTACATTATTATTTACGATTGCTATTTGTACATATAATAATGTATTACTGCATCTGTCCTAATAATGTTCAGTATGTCCATGTATGTCCGTTATAGATGTAAGATAAAAACATGGGGATTAATAGTTCTACAGTAAACGGCGTGTTATGATAGTGGTTTCAAATAATAGATACTACTATGTTGTTTATGATGTTTAATTGCCATGTAATTCCATCCTAGAAAAGTAGAAAATATGTAATGTTAAAAATGCGTATGTATGTTCTCAATGGTATTAAGTTGCAGATATTATCACGCAACAAAAATAATTATTATTTGAATATGTTGTGTAATAGTATTAAAAAGGCAGAGAATGTTATATATATGCAATGAATACTCTGTAAAAATGATACTGATGAGAGTGATACAAATTAATACGAACGAATTATAATATCAATTCAATACAGACGTGCTTAAATAAAACTCTTAGAATATAGAGTATAATTCAAGCTTTTACGGGACTTTTGATTTAACCTTCACTTTTGCAACAGTATGTATGTATGCAAATGCAAGGATCATCTCTACGAAAACGATATGACGATTTATATATAATATAAAATAAATAAAATAAAATATAAATAAATTCATACAAAATAAATATAATAAAATATAAATAAATTAATATAAAATAAATATAATAAAATATAAATAAATTAATATAAAATAAATATAAATAAATTAATATAAAATGAATTAATATAAAATAAATATAAATAAATTAATATAAAATAAATTAATATAAAATAAATTAATATAAAATAAATATAATAAAATATAATATAATAAATAATAATAATAAGTTAACGCGACTCACTCAAAACTCAAGAGTCTTCAGCACCGCCGCGTCGTGCTGTGCCAAGTCCGCAGTTTTCCAGTGCCCATTGCTGCAATGAGAGAAGATGGTGCTCATTGCGGCATATTGACCATTACAGATAGCGATTAGCGATCGCTAACATACACACTCGTACTGGCATAGTGGCATGTGTTGATCCGTGGTCCGTTGGTGTAAGCTGTAATAAAAAAAAGGAAACTGTTGTTGTGTGTGACTTGTGACTTCTCTCGGCATGTCGTCATTGACCTTAGACGTTTTTTTAACACGATTTGATGAAGTGATTTATCCTCTTAATAAATCTGTGCAACTGTGCACTTGGTGTTGGTGCTCATTGCCTGGCTGTCGGTTACATTTACAATTTACATGGTACCAGATCTGAGCTCAATGATTGAGATTTCGGCTTACTTGGCTAAAATGGTCCTTGTGTCCAAACCAAAAATCCTCTCGAGGTATGGTCATAATGAATTTGCTGGTAAAGTTTTAATACCTGACATAATGGTGACGCTAAAATGGCCAGGCAAAAAATTTCAAATCCGTACTTAATGCGACTTGTAGGGCATGTGTGAGAAAATGTCCACCGCAGATCGTCCTGTAAGTATCTCACTATGGGATATTCGAGATCAGATGATTAGAAGAAAATCACCTGTCCGTGATATTTGATACTAGAAACTAACGCCCGCTTCGTTAGTTTCTAGCGTGCTGCCGCAGCGCATTTTTTTTATTATTATTAATTATTATCACACTGTGGCGCATTTGGCGGCCACAGTGCAGCCGTTGCGCAGTGTATGGGGTGTACAGTGTGAAATCGATCTAAATTAATGTTCAAATATTACCTGCAAATGAATTCGGGACATATACATTAGAACAGGACTTACAAAATAAGACTATATTTTGTATCAAATAATACAAATTACAAAATACATCAATAACTATTAATGTATTTAAATACGCATTTTAAACAAAGATGGGGAAATCCAGATTAAAATCCAATTCTTTAATCGGGATTATTAATCCCAATCCACCCATTACGACTAATTTAGTCCAATTCTAAATATCAATCCACGTTGAAAACCTTGAATTTTGACCCGACGATAGTCTAATCCATCGTACAGGGGGGGGGGAATCCGCTTAAGTTTGGGATTGGATTAATTTTTCACCCAGGACACCACCAACGGTCATACGCAGGAAATGACAAGCCGTAAGAAAGTTTGCCGGTTCTGTTGCCTGCACAAAGGTAAATTTTATGGCTGATTAATCCAATCTGTTTAATCGGATTAAATAATCCCAATTAATGCAATCCGAACCATTTTGAGCTTAATCCAATCCGCATTAATCCCACGATAATTAATCCGGGTAGGTTAATCATTAACCTTATTTCATTAAATCTTCAATCCTAATCTGAAAATCAACTAATCCTCCATCTCTGATTTGAAATCAAAAATACGCATGCGCGTATCTCTAAATATGTATATGTATGACTTTTGTTGATTTGTACTGAAAAGTATAGTTAATTAATTACAATTTACATCACTGAATTGCTAATGGTTAATGACGGACGTTCACTAACCCAACGACCCTGGATAACATGAGAGACTTGATTTGTTGCGGGGTTCTGCAATAATTGTCCCGAGGCCATCAGCTCCTCCCACAAATATATGAAAAAAGCAGAGGCGTTGTTTATATATTGTCATCAGCCGAGGGGGGAGAGACCTTCCGCCCGTTCACTTAACAAGCATGACGGGGGGGGTTCCAGGATTCTTCCACGATGGAATGCTTCAATTCAAAAGGTTTCGAACAAGCTTTATTTAACACAGAAACATACGCCAAAAACAATTTTGTTTTATTTCGAACAAAACTTTTAATTTCTCTCGTATTTTACCAAAAATAAATCGTCCCCGTGTCTGCACAAAGCGTTGAACCAAAAATTTGTAAATTGCTGCGCTGTGGATTTGATCATTTTATGCATTAAGACCGCCTGAAGTTGATCCATTAATGTATCCTCGTTTTAATATGAATGCCCTTATTGCTTTAACAGCACACAGCACATAATAAAGTTCTTCCTGTGAAAACTGTATAACAGCAACACACCGCTTATACGACGTACGAATAGTAAAAAAGCAATTCACAGTAATTTTTTTGATTAATTGAATGTACACATAATATCTAAATGCGTTAAAAATGATATTACTTTGCAAATCTGGCCTGCACTAAACAAATTCAATGCGGGTCCCACTAATTTGGCGGACAGGCGAACCAACTTTTTTCACTAAATCGGCGGATCAGGAGGAAGAGGCGGACACTAATTTGCTGGAACAGGCGGACGCGACAAGGCGGAACAGGCAGACACTAATTTGGCGGATGAGGCGGACCGGACACTAATTTGACAGACATGGCGGAAGAGGCGGACGCTAATTAAGTGGACATTTATTTGGCGAATGGGCAGATCAGGAGGACGGGCGGAACGTACAGTAATTCAGCAGTGCGGGTATAGCAAAAAGTAATTCGGCGGGAGCGGACAGGCAGTAATTTGGCAAACGAACGGACTAGAAATTATTATGAACTGACCTGGTAGAAATTATCCGACGCGGTAGCAGATAATGATTCCCTCACAGACTTTCTCCAATTGTTAACGTACCAATTGCTATTTTACAAAGGTTTCTTGCTATAACGGGAAGATTTGCTGATATAAGGGGAACCGCCTGTAAGAATGTTCCATGGGGTCCGCCTCATTTCCGGGTTGTCAGAAATATTCTAGGTTCGCCTTTCTACCAAGTCAGTTCATCTGTCATTGTCATAATAATTTCTAATCCGTTCGTTTATGAAATTACTGCCTGTCCGCCAAATTATTGTCCGCCTGCACCGCCGAATTACTGTTCGCTCTGCCCGCACTGCTGAATTACTGCTTGCTCCGCCCATCCGCCTGTTCCGCCCATCCGCCAAATAAATGTCTGCCTGTCCTCTAAGTTAGTGTCCGCCTAGTGCGCAATATCCGCCAGATTAGTGTCCGCCTGTCCGTCGAATTAGTGTTCTCCTCGTCCGCCTTAGTGTCCGCCAAATTAGTGTCGGATCCGCCTGTCCGCCAAATTAGTGTCCGCCTGTATCGCCCGTCCGCCAAATAAGTGTGTCCACCTGTCCGCCAAATTAATACCTTCCATTCAATTCAGTGTTAATTTTTTGACAGGTGTATCGCAGGGCCGTTTTACCGAATTTTTATGGTACGTGAATTTTTAATGGAATACCCCCTACTGAATGCATATGTGGTTTCGTGTAGCAAAGTAATAAAAGACGATGCGAACAGCGCTGGAACTTTGCAAAGTTTACCTTTAAGTCTTTGCAAAGTCCCCTAGACTTCGCTTTGGAACGGTGAAACGCTGTTCTGTAAAGTCCCTTCTCATTAACTTTTCATGTGGGAATCCCTGGACCTCACCATAGTTAATGGACTTCCGTAGAGCGTAACTGAACTTGATAAGTTCTGGGTGAAATACAATTACTTTTCATTTCGCAGTTGTTACTTTTTCTTTGCATTTTGCAACTTTGTGCAGCTAAACATTGGTGAAGCGTTGATCTGGTTTGAACATTAAAATTAAAAGAAATTCTTTTCTTTGTTTCTTTCCCGTGCTACATCTACGAACGTACTATTATGAATGAACATACTACATAAGTTAGTGGCTTTAGTGAACGTTAATATTGTGTTGCGTTAATAGTGAATGTTAATAGTTAATATTAATACATACCAGCGTAATTCAGTGGCGCGTAATTCGTCAATGTTACGCTTTTATTTCAACACCCTACGCGAAACCCCAATAAAATTGTACACGATTTTACGTTCACTGATTAATCACGAAACCCACGTGTTGTATCTCTCCACGAGCTTAGGCTTCACGGTACTCGGTATAGATTTAATGGCAGTCATCACATCATCTGTCACGATTACCAATTTTTCTGCAGAGTAGAATAGAAACAGTTATTATTTGCTGGAAATGCAGCAGCTGTAGTAAGCCAGACATGTATGGTTTTTAGTTTTTTAGTCTATTACTGATTTTATTGCGAAAATTTGACCGAAACTTCCTGACAACTGTTTCCTTTACGATCTGCTCAATGTCCGATCCTGAATATCCCTCAGTTGCCTATCAGTATATTTCAGAGATGTTATACTTGCATAATAAGGTAAATGTAAGAATTGTCAAGCACGTATTACAAAACGTACCATTGCTAGGTCATCTAAATTCATCTGATACATTAATGAATTGCAATTACGACCCTGTCTCCCCGTCTCGCTCACTTTTTCTGCTGTCTGTGAGAAGTGAAGGTGGAATAATGCGCGTCTTTCTTCCATATTGGGCAAGGGAACGTAAATGCGCTTTTCAAGTCGCCGAAGGATCGCTGGGTCCAAATCCCTGATTGACAACATACCTTACCTTGTAGCCCAGCTGTTTTACATATTTTGTACACATTTATATTAAATAGCTTGTTGGGTGGGAGTTGTCCCCATTACCAAGGTAAGTTTGTAGCTGCTAGTATGAACACAGGCCGAGAAGTCGAGGCAGACGAGGAAAAGCATTCCATCTGAATACCATCCATCTGCTGTAAAATCTCACTTTTAAGTCGCCGAGCAGCATCACTTTCCCCCGCATCTCGTTTCGAGCCAAGAGCATCGAATTCATCAAAGAAAATCGTGGACGGTGCATGATAACGTGCCAATTCAAAAAGAACCTGAGGATAATAAATGCATGAGGTGTGAGCATTGAACGTTGAATATTCGGAAGTAGAGCATTTGTATTCTAAACTCTACTACCTACGGTAAAAAAATGTCATCAGTAAATCATGATAGCCGATTGATTCCATACAAAAGACTTCTGTATGCCCAGTACTACCTTGACAATTTTTTCGGAGTCTCCGCGCCATTTGCTGACAATTGTTGCGGATGAGATATTGAAGAAAGTCGTCCCACATTCCGTGGCTACTGCCTTGGCGAGAAGTGTCTTACCTTTAAATGGACAGTAATATAATAATATATGTACATAAATATGTATGTATATTATATGTACCAACGTACCTATATTGGCGCTAGCGTTACCATTACAGGCCCGGTACCGGTTATAATTGATATTTAATATATGAAAACTTAAGGGTGATACTCAGGCTCGATTCTTTTTGGCACTCACGTAGGGTTTTTGAGTGTGAGTGTCGATTTGGTATTCAATTACGGTTTGGGTGTCAATGACGTCCTAATTTCATACATAGAAAGAAGCACTCAATAACTCACCACTCACTCGGTCACTCACACTCACTGATGGTGAATGGTAAAAGTAAAATCCATCCTAAATAACTAAATACTACCGTAAAATTGAAAACATATTTCCTGTACAGTGGAGTCTCTTTATAACAACATCCCTTATAACAGCATAAGGTTAAAAATTCGTTATAACGTCAGGATATTCACCGCTGCTGGTATAAAAAAGCATGTTTTTGTTTTCTATAACAGTATTAGCCAAAAAATGGGTTATAACAGCAAAATTTCTGGTTCCATTGGGTGTTGTTATAACGAGACTCCGCTGTAGTAAGCAAAAACACTACAAGCTTTCGAATAAAAAATCAAGCCATTTAAGCTTGCATTTAGACAATTTTGCATACAACTCTTGTATACCAGTTCCAGGTGGTCCATACAAAAGTAATCCTCGCCAAGGAGGGAGAGCTGTTCCGAAAAACTCTTGAAATTCATGGTTGTACACTAGAGATTCCTGCAGAATTGTCTTGGCGTCTTCTAAGCCCACAACGTCCTCCCACCTTGCCCCGAGTTTCCTTGTTACAATCTCCTGCATCCAAACAATGGAAGCGTCAGTTTAGTATGCAATGCTCGGTGACTCGTAGTATTTCCGTGTATTTTGTTACTGCTTACTGCTACGTACATGCATACGTTCGTATGCACATATGTAGCAATTTCGAAAGTGAAAAATATAGGGCACAAATATGTATTGTGGGAAACATGCCCTCTGAATCATTTCTGCAAATGCTCTTGCATCATCCGAAACGAAATCCAGGCCGGAGATAGGTTTGATCAATTTTTCTTCCCCCGATTTGAAATTAGGAGGAATGTCTCCGTTTGGTACAGCAGACAGGGCCGGTAATCCACTCTCTTTTTGTTTGTTATTGGCTCTCAGTTGGGATATTCCTTGCACTCCAAACTCGGGAGACATTTCCGCCTCCAGTAAACTTTTACCGGTCTTCAAAGGCACCGTACATCCATTGTCCTGTCCCACATTGCCTGACTGTAATGAAGCCCCACGAGTTCCTTTCCCGCCACCGCGTTTCGCAAATCCGCGCAGTTTTGCTAATAAATTTTCTGAGCTACCACTGGGAGACGTGCATTTCCTTCGCAAAGTATAATACATAAAGGTCATTGTGTGAATCTGAATAAATTCATACGTTCGTAACTAATATTTGTAAGCTTACTCATGTACGTATGTTACATTCAAATTACAGTACCAATGATTACGATTAAAAGTTCATACGCACCGAAAATATTGTGGGTACCGCTGGAAACGCAAA
>JAQGBT010004112.1:0-17491 GCA_034698585.1 Disparrhopalites patrizii | reverse complement strand
AGAAAGAGTGAAAGAGAGAGAGAGCAAAAGAGAAAGAGAGACCAAAAGAAAGAGTGAAAGAGAGAGACCAAAAGAGAAAGAGAGAAAGGGAGAGTAAAAGAGAGAGAGAGCAAAAGAGAAAGAGAGAAAGGGAGAGTAAAAGAGAGAGAAAGGAGAAAGAGAGAGAGGGAGAGAGCAAAAGAGAGAGAAAGGAGAAAGAGAGAGAGAGAGGGAGAGAGCAAAAGAGAGAGAAAGGAGAAAGAGAGACGAAAAGAAAGAGAGAGCAAAAGAGTGATAGAGAGAGAGAGAGGAAGATACCAAGAAGGAGAGACAGCGAAAATGAGTGGGAAGAAAGAGAGACGCAGAGATTTTTAACTTTTTCACCAAATTTCTTAAGAGCGTCTGTGCATTAATAATAATTCAGCCGTACAGCTTGCAGTGATTCCCTTGTAGGTCGTCATTATTCAATTGTAATCCACTGGCCTACAAAGAACCAAAGCAAAGCATGAAGACGAGAGAACCAGCCCTCTGGCCACTGGGAATACATACTCCATTGACATACTATGCATATTATCATATGACTTTTTTGCACACTACCTTTTTTAACCTGGCACCGACTATATATATGTCTTTTGTGCATGTACACGTCTATTGTGAGGGTTTCCTCTCACTGTATGCCCCCATCTCTATTGACTTTTTCTAAAAGAACTTCTCACACGTATCTCACCAGATAATCCTCAAATCATGGAAGTGCAATTTATGAAGCAAATGCTTAGACGTCTTCGTTTGTTGAGGGAAACCTTTTCGATTTTTTCAAATCTCCGTGATTCGGCAGCGATCCCATTTTGTAATCACAATAAATGACGAACCCTTGGATTAAAAACTATATTAGCCATGTCAGTTCATTTCTTTGAAGTTACTTGAGAACGAAATTTGTGTATTTACCTATCTGCAACGGGAAGGAGTCAGTACCTCTCAGCCAAGCACAAGCTTCCGAATATTTTGTCCACACGTCAATAAATCGTGAACTATTAACAAGAAAAAAATATTTTTAGAAATTCTAAAAGTTTTCGATTCTATGTTTGCAAAAATGTATCGAATTCGAATAATTAGTCGAGCTAGCTCGAGAGTCGCCGAATTCGGTCTCAGATTATTTGCTTACACGTCCACGTACTTGCACCACTCCACCAGAGTGTCACCGGACAATTAAGTTGCATTTTGATCCACATTTAAAATGTTAAAATAATAATTAAAACCTCCAGGCTGTTTTCCATACTGAGGCGCTGATGCTTGTACTGAAAGATACCACGTACAAAATTACACTTGTCATTAATATGCATATTCACCTTACGGTATGAATTGTCTATATTTTAAATTAAATACTCGTATACAAGAACATTTAGGCTTTCTGCTGACATCTATCCTCACGAGGATATACAGAGTAACTTAATTCATATTTCATATTATATCTGTGGTTTGTTTGCATAGTTATCATACATAGGCGTATAGGTACTAATTATAAGTATTTTTATTTCATTTTGAACACAATGCATGTGAAGGTAGAAGGTACACATTAGACTTCCGGGAAAGTCAATTTTTATTCAGTATGAAATTCGAGCTCAAGCGCAATGCAATTTCTAAGGAACTTTATAATAGTTTTGCAGAATATCTGTTCGGATTCGCGGAAGCGTAGGTAGCCCTTGTATGCTCGAATTGAAGTATTTTTTCGAATTTTGTTTTTTTTAGAATTTTGAGATTTTGACTTTATTCAACCTTGATCTCCAGCTGTTTAATATGAAAATCCGTGTTTGTGAAGCGCAATGTCTCTAATATGATGTCCATGAATACGAATGCTAATGATAGGGAATGTTCCAAAAACATATTTAGGCACTGTAAACTACACTTGAAGAAAAAACATCGAATTATTAGGATTAGACACAGGTAATACTGACATAAAATTAAAAAAATATCTGGTGTCTTCATCCTTTCGAGGAAAAGGTTTCATATTGTTTGATTGGAAATCATTCCTTACTGTATTTACAGACGCATTTTGCATTCGTAATTTAATTATCATTCAAATTATTGCCGGACTGTAATACTTTGCCCCAAACATCAGCGCCTGAGCATGGGAGAAGCGCCTGAAGGAATGCTTTTAGCACTTTAAGTGTCGTTCAAAGTCGATGTAGATTGTCGTAGCCCGTGTAGTTATGGGGTTACGGACGTGTACGGGGCTTCGAATGGACTCACACGAAACGGTTCGTGTTTCGAAAATATTCGGATTCGAATCAATTTTGCAAACAATTAGTCCAATTTTTACTTTTTAGAATATCTAAAAATATTTCCTAAAATAGGATTACCTGGATTCCTGTGTTACAAATCTTTTTAGAAATTCTAAAAAGTAAAAATTGGACTCATTGTTTGCAAAAATATTTCGAATCCGAATATTACTCGAAACCTTTCGAGTGAGTGGAATCGAAGCGCCGTACACGTCCGTAACCCCGTAACTACACGGGCTACGACAGTTTACATTGACTTTGATCGACACTTAAAGTGCTACCAGCATTCCTTGAGGCGCTTCTCCCATGCTCAGGCGCTGATGTTTGGGGCAAAGGCATTACAGATTACAACCTGGAAATAATTTGCACGATAATTAAACTACAAATGTAAATGTTTTTTATGCATATTAAAGCAGTAAATAGTGCTTGAGTAACAAGTAAATTAACTAAAATTTTACCTTTGATTTGGGTACACACGACGAAGACATGAATTGTTTTTTTTAGTTTATATTTTAGTTATTTAATGTTAAGTCTTAAGGAATCTCCTTTGCCAATAGAGATTCCTCCATTACCGGACATCAATAATTTTGATGATACTGGCTTTACTCCACCTCTTCAGTTATTTAATAGGAAATCGGCTGGGTAATATTTAATATCTTTGCTTTTTTTTCCTGCAGAAAGCTGAGCAAGGCTTATAATTATAATTGTTTGGCGTTAGAGTAATTATCGTACAAATAAAATTAAAATCTGCAATTTCGAAGTTATTTTTGCAGATAAAATTCGTCTACACATTGGAGAAGTGCAAAGAGTACGATTTGTTCATCCTTTTGCAAATGACGTATAGAGTAGGGGACGAATGGTAATGGAGGATCCCCGTAAGGATTAAATATGAAAGCATTTAGTCACCTAAGCGTTTACTTGCCCATGAGCTTAGTTACAGTTAAGGGATTTTATATTAGTCTTGAAAAACACATATGTGCATAAATTCTTACGTTATAAGACTATAATAAGCTTCTTCTCGCACCGAGTAATACCACAAGCGAGACGATGTAATTGAAAGATTTTGTGGGTCTATGGTCTGTATACAGGAGATCTATACACTGTATTTATATTTATTTATGTGTATACATACTACATACACACATTTGCATATACCTATGTACAAACACACTTCATGCTTGGCTTATCGACTGAAGTACAAATAACCAGGCAGGTGTAAATAGTAATAGTAGCAGTAACAAATCCACGTTGTGTATATCCTTAATACAATCCACACATAAACAAGAGGCTTCAAAGACAATTGGCTCTTTTTTAAACCCCAGTGTTTTTAGTGCCTTCAAGAAAAATGAGAGAAACCCATTTGGAAGTAAGTACTTTGGCCGAACGCAACGTTTTCAATCGACTAGACAAGGGTGCATCTTGGTGGAGGAAAGGTGTTACTTATTTGCGGAACTAAAGGAAATCTTAACGGGGAAAGAAACGGATCACAACGGATTTTGAATACATTGAATGACATTTACTTGGTAATCTTCCTTATTACACCATTGGCTTCTTTTAGCACTTCCCCCTCAACATGACATTCATGGTAGAGCATTGGCTCTGTTATACCAGTTGCCACAAACCTTTGGTGACAAACCTTGACTGCTCACTATTTGGCATGTGAAAGGCGAGTATTCATGTTTGATGATGTTGTAGGACGCAGGGACAAGGATAAATACAAATGACCTTACACAAGGAAGAAGTTCAAGATCATTGGCCAATAGTCTGGTTGAATGACGAAGATCACTTTTAACCCTGCAAAGAATCATACATGAAATAAAGTTGCTGAACGGTCTAGAAAAAGCCCTGAAATTTTAATTTTAAATATTTGTTATTTTGATCCGAATTTATCCTTGTGAAACCCGATAAAAAAAATCATTGGATGGGTGCAAATTCAAAGTTAAAAATGAACTTATTACTCTTCAGCTTGTACCGGTTGTTTGGTAAGGAAAGCTAATTTTTGTTGTATTTCGCATGTATCAGTATACAGTATACAAGCTCCAATTTGCCCCAGTTTCGACATCGTAACACAAACTCGCTCAAAAACATTTTCAGTTATGCACGAATATCTTGACAGGGTCTACAGTGACAGCTTTTGGTAGTACTTGGAATTACTTTTTCATATTATGTGTGACCTAGTTTTCCTGGTAATTGTGTTTCTTGTGTACAATTTCAATTTCTCGCCCTTTTCTTCGGAATCGCTATTTTATTTAAGATGTAGAAAAACAATTAAAATCTCAGTTTTAAAAGGACTACCCGCATTTTTGATGGAAGGGACAATTTCATTTGATGCTCTCAAGAAATAATTTTCGGCTGAAGAAAAAAGCATCCACGCTCTTCCTTCTCAATGTGAGCAAGTTCCCTTCTACAAGATGGCACTAAATGTCCTCGAGTATGGCGTTAACCAAGTTAGGAAAAAAAGCTGCTTTTTGAGCGTTATGTTATTATAGTCAGTATTTACCTAACGTTAGGTAATCCTCTGGCTGCTTTGAATGATATTCTTTAAGATGTTGTCGTACTGAAATAGTAAAGATCTGTACAGATGCTGATTTCCAATAACTGTCAATGTGTTTGGTTATTACTTGACAACTCGGTAATAATAAATAATCTCTGCATAGGAGTGAGCCTATTATTTGTATGTAATTACATAGTACAAATGCAAACACGAAGCAATGTGATGCATTAGACCAGTTTGCCCAGCGTTCTTCTTTCTTTTTCTTCGTTCTATTTCTTGCGTTATTTGCAAACGCTTGTTCATTATATAGGTAACTACTTATCTAGGGATCGAGTTGATCCCGTTTTAGAAATTCTGAAATGTAAAAATTGGACTCGTTGCAAAACAAAAAATGTTTCCAATAGTCTCGAACATAATGGCTAATGGCGCTGATGTTTGGGACAAAGGCAATATTACAGTCCGGCTATAATATGCCGGATAATTAAGTTACAAATGTAAATTATATTTTTAATTAATAAATGTTCATATTGAAGCACATGCGCTTACGATTTTTACAGAGTACCCATGTACTGTATAAATGAACTGATATTATACCGCTGATTTATATGCATACATTATAACATACTAAGGTACAAATTATATTTTTTAGTTAGGATTTTAGTTATTTAATGTTAAGATTTGTAAGTGTTAAGGGATGTGATTGTGTGGCTCCATTGCTAGTAGAGATAGAGTTGGTAATCACTGGGTATATGAAGTGAACAGTGAATTACCTGGAAATGTCATTCAAGAGGATAAAAATGCTTGTTTTTTGTTCTAGGAAACATGTAAGAAGGGAAAATATGCGTTTCTTATCTGCTACAAATACAGCAAACTAATGAATTGAAATGAGAATTAATTGTTAAAAGACAGAGCAGAAGGGGACAGCTAAACCCAATGAAATTGCTCGGGTGAATTATAGAGGCTGGAAAGGAAAGACGATTAATGAATACTAACTTTAGTAGCGTTCATTATTTGTTAAGGCAGTATTTCAAAAAACTCTTTCCTTATGCCGTTCCCGTTATCACGAAGCCTGGAGGAGTTTCCCCTTGTGATTTATCTAAACATCCAGGTTAATAGCACTATGAAAGCGGTGTTTTTATCCTTGGAAGGCACTTCCGGCTGAGCCCTCCGTTACAGGCAGACAAGAAGATGCCAGACAGTTCATTATCTGATTTTGCACTGGTCGCCGAAAGTGAAACAAAATGGCATACCATATACAACGTATGTATACTCAATACATGTATAATAATGTTGTTAATTTGATAAAAGAAATTGTGCAATCACAATCATGTATTTCTTGTATGTTGAAATGTTGAAAAAATATAATACATAATAATGTCGGGGAATATCGAAGGAAAAATCGTGTTTCCACCAGCACATTGCACTACAATTATCCATACGTTGGTTTTTCTCCAGGAATGGTTTTTTACTCTCCCAATTGCCTGAGGTGGAAAAGAATTCAAGAAAATATAATTATAATGGTGTTTCAATCACCAGTGAACTTTTTCCTGGCCATTACAGGAGCAATCATAAGAGAAAAACGGATTTCTCAATAAAAATTACTATCTTCAAAGTCGGCCGGACAAAAAAAAGCATGCTTATATAAAAGGCATATTTGTTCAGGCAATCGTCATATGTGCATGTATGTATATATGTATGTATATCTATCACAAAAAAAACACAACTGGACCGATCGAAGGCCAGAATGGACCGGCGGAATTTTCGTCATAACAAATAAAATCTCCTTAAATCAATGATTTCATGAAGGAAGTTAAAGAAAATATCTCACTGAAAGAATCAGGCCTTTAGCCAAGTGGGTGAATCTGGAATGGTTGCACACATGTGTGTACATAGACGTGCCCGGAGCTTTTTCCCCATCTGTCCTTGTTATGGGAATTTTATGTTAGTGGCTGGAATTTTTTGCACAGAATAACCATCAATATACATATATCAAAGGAGTTCTGCAGGTAAATGTGGGAGGAGAGAAGGGAATGAAATGGGGAGGGAGAGGAGAAGCCGAAACCAGTTTCATTTACTGGACTTTTTATGCCCTTTAGCCCATAATCTTGGACTCACATAAAACTTTTTCTCACCCTTTTTTTTTAACTTACCCACAATAGTCGTGGAACTTGTCTGTCTTGGGAGTAGAACATTTAAACTTCTGGGTTTAATAAAAAAAAAAAAAAGACCCTGCCTGTGTTATATCTGGAATATTCATCTCCTACCCTGCTTTCCTCTCCCTTTGATCAAAATTATAAGGAAGTGTTTCCGTCCAGCATTTTTGCCACACACGATGTACTATATACATAAGGAACCTGTGAAACTGAATCATTCTCACGCCACCGTAGTTATATGTGACGGGATTTATTCGTGTAGGGAATCGTCTCATGGAAAGAAATATCAAAAAGTTTCTTCATATACAAGGTTTCTCTTCACGAAATATTTTTCAAGACGTTAAATTACATCGCTCCTTCAAACATTCATACGTGTACATAGCTGTAACCTGTAACATACAAGGTAATAATGTGGAGCAAACAGGAGGATTTCTTGACTATTCCAGCATGATTATTGTCTCACAAACACAATTGAAAAATTCACAGCCAAGTAGGATGGCGTGGACGGTGGGAAATTGAAGACCTTTAAAATGACTGCGCCTTATAGCTTCGGTTTTGCAATGGTGGAAGAAGAATGGAAAGAAACAAAGACAAAGATTTATTGCATGCATTATGTATGTTATATAAATACATTATATGCACAAGCCCAAACATAGATTCTTCTCATTTCCATACGAACAAATTCCCATGTTTTCCAACGGAATAAGGAAGTCTGGACAAAGTGCATTGTACATCATTTAAAATACAAAAATACATGATTTAATTAGAGTCATGACATTAACAAAAAAATTATCCAACATCAGCCTTGCATATTTGCTCGTCACATGCATTTTTTTTCTCCTTTTCCAACAACTGAGCTAGGATTCCGCGATTTTTGCCACAAAAATGCAAGGAGGAAATTTAAATCTGATTAAGCCCTTCCTCAACAGGTGTGTACACAACCTCTGATTTGCTCCCTGAGGAAAAGGTCTTTCATCATCGTCGTAAAAAAACAATACATGGGAGTAATCTTATCTATACGTCTATCATGCAGTTCCGGCCAAAGAAGGATTGTCGCACCCATAATAATGGACTAATATATCAAAAATGGATGAGTGGCACTTCAGTTTTTATTCATTTTAGATAAACAAACATTGGCATCCCCAATACATTTTAACGCGAATAATGACATTTGACTCGCACATTATGTACCTACAATTATCCGATTACTTCGGATTTTATTAGGGGGACAAAAGGATGAAGAACTAATGCCTTTGGCCCTTCTTAAGGAACATTTCCTGAACAAAATCTGTGGATTCCCTCTCTCTGTAATTGAAATGTCAATAATCCGGACGGGAATACCATTATGTCCTATCGTTTCAAAATAAAAAAAAAACTAGAAATAATAAAATAATCGTTTCAGAATATGGTTCTGTTCAACTCTGACGGAGAGATGTCAGAGAGAGAGAGAGATACGAAAAAAATCCCTTGGGAAAAACTCCTGGAAAAATTTACCCCTTTCTCCCGTTTGCCCATAAAGACGGTTTTTACACTTTAGTTCACATATTTATACGTATAGACGTGCTTTACAATAGTATATATTTTGATATGGTACGGATATACCCATTTCAGTGCCATCACCATGTCCATCATATATTTTTTTTTACATCAGCAATTAAATACCAGTCTTAACCTGGTGGAGGTTCCTCGAGAACGGGGTGGCAATTGTTATTAATTCACTCCTACATTTTTGCCATATTATACATATATTGTCTCAACAATGTGATGGCAAAAAAAAATGTTCTGGGGAAAAGATGAGAAGTGATAGATGAAGCCTGTGATTTTTACGTAAGTACACATTTTTATCAAAGCATGCAACAATCTACGATGACCTTCCAGTTCCCTTTGAAAAAATAGACACATTATTACCACACACTTCACGGTATTATTTCTTTCTTGGAGGAAATGTCATGTACGAATGAAGTAAGTATAGCAAAGAGAGCGGCAGAGAGAAAGGGAAATCTCACAGTCCCTTTTTTGTAATAAAAATAAGTTGAAAAACGCGTTAAACTTGAAATGTGCAAAATTAAATTTGACCATGTCGGACTGAGACTAATTATATCCCGTACGATGATTTCTGACCAAAGCGTGATTTAATTGAGCGTTATGTAGGAAATATGGCTTTGTTGGTATTGGAGTTAAACCTAGAATTAAATAAAATTAAAAATACTTAAAAATAGAAGATAATTGTTGAGAGTTAATAGATAATTGTCCCTCGTTTTTCCTCGTTTTTCCACTCCTCCACTTCTATACTGGTAACTGCCATGCGCTAAATGTAAATCTTAATGTTCCAAAATGTTTGAGCTGAAATGTATTTTTTCTTCCCTCGAATGTCCCATGATTTGGTCAGAAAAAAAAACCGTGATGATATAATGACAAATAGTAATAAATTCTGGAATCTAAAACCCTGGAATAAACAAAAAAGGGACACAATATCATTAGTGATGAAGAAGCAACTAGTGCAAGGGAGAGGTGGCGCCAATTGGAAGTGATGTCATCCTTTTTGGTTATGGGTCTAATCCTTTGTAGGTAATATTTAATAATGCTACAGAAAATAATGTTATATATTTCACTTTTTTTCTAACTAACTTGTGATGGGAGGGTGAAGTGATGCTAATGAAAGTTGTTTGTCGTGGGGCTGTGCGATGATGAAATGCGTTCCTCCTGCCACTAGAGCATTTGGCATTAGCAATAATAACACAATTTCTTGTACACTTTTGTGCCTTCATATGAAGTGTGTGTGTACGTAGGGAGAAAAACAGGTAATAGTAATGATGATAATAATGATGATGAAAAATGACCTTTATATCATTGTTGCAACTTGCAACCACATACATATGTAGACCCCAAAAGAGCAAATATGTCTGCTTTGGCTCCAATTCTTACCCCTTTCTTGTGTTTACATTTTCCCCCTTCTGTGCTTCATGTCCAACCATTTTCTTGAATTTATGTCCAGAAAAAAAAACGGTCTTTTAAACACATTCGATGGAAGACAATGTTTTCGTGGGCATATAAACAAGACGTTTGACGAAGAACGTGTGGGAAAAAATGAATTGTAAAGCACTTGCCCACTGCCGGGTCCATGTGAATTATCCCATTGTTTCCTCTTATATGGGGATAAATCCATAAATTCTTCCCCCATTTTTTTTTACCTTGGACATTGCATGACATGTGTATTACAGATATGTATAAAAATATGATTTTTCCAGAACTCTCATTCTCTCATAATCAAGGCAGTTCCCCCCGTTTTATAAGGGCTGCATCCTCTCACGTGTTTTCTTCTTCAAGGAATTCCCATTAGTTACGTACACACGTATGTATATACATTACGTGCATACGTAACTTACTATAACTGATTAACCTTCTTGGACAGTCCAGACAATGGCTGATTGCAGTCTGGTGCAACAAGTGGTTTTAATTCATTTTATCTGTGTTACGCAGTCAAAAGTTGGTTAGGGGGGAAACAGATGAGAATGAGCCAGTCAATTCGTGTGTGGAAAGGGTTGAGGGAGGAAACGCTTCCCTATATATATGTACGTGTTATATATAAGACATACACGTACAAAGTTCTTAATGAGTGGTGTAGGGCATGAAAAAAGCAACTTTTGTTCTACAATGCCATTCAAATCATAGATAATTTGTGTGAAGTTAATTTTTTTTTTTTGTATTTTTTTGCACCCCTTCACATTCTATTTGGCATGTTTTCGGAGCATAAGAGACTTCTCCCAGTGGTCTTCCTGGATTGACGGGACAAAAAGTGAGAGACAAAGTATACATTAGGAGGAGGATGATAATTAAATGTTTGCTGACAAAGTTTTATAGACTTTACCCCCAGAAAAAAATGCATCATGAGTGATTATGTAAGGCTATCCTTAAACTATTTTTTTCTTAGAAAAAAGGGGTAAAAAGAACATATTAGTGCAGGAGCAAGTCCAACCTTGGTTGGAACCACCTCAGATGTCAGGGCCTATGGTGTAGGCATAGGAATTGAGCGTATAAAAACAATTTTAATGGGGGAACTCCCCACCTGGAGAATTGCGTAAAAGATCTCTCTCTCTCTCCCTCCAACTCCAACATGTATACACAACTTACCTGCTTTAATCATGTTTTAAATTGGGAAGCAAGTTTTTTCTCCAATTCTTAAGGTGGTAAAAGTGGATCTGGTCAGAAATTTTATTCATGCTCAAGGTTCAGAAAGAAACAAGAGAAAAAAAGTGGGACAATTGTGTATTACTAATAATTCAAACTGAAATGACGTTTCCATTCTTATTTTTAATGGGAGTATCATTGTCTGTAAAATATTAATACACATTGAATTATGTAAATACGTATTTTTCTGCAAGATACACTAAAAAAACTGGTCAAAACTCCTGGTGGTATTTTTATTGTTGGATTCTATTGACAATAATAACTACACAATGAAAAAAGGGTTGGCCCGTGGACTTTACCATGAGTAACTGTAGATGCCGTCCTGCGTCGTTACAATTACTCGGTTAATTGTAATTGTGCTCGGCGTTAGAATAATTATAAAATTATAATTATTACCATAACCATAATTATAATGTACGGATCACGTTACATTTTTATGAACGAAAGTCTTTCATCCGTCAGGAGAATGTATCAAGGTGTAAGCTAGATTGTACATACCTAAGTTTACCCCAAAATATTTGTTATAAATCTTTTACAATACACGTAATGTCATAGGGGGTCCCAAATAGGAGATTGTGCTTACTCCACACCATACCAACGGGAAAATGAATGAAACGTACATTCTACGCTAATTTTGCAGTGGATCCAGTGCAAAAAATCTCCGTAGTCCAATAAAAATTGGCGAATTTGTAGTTGTAACACTTTCCCCGCGACATATTTAAAAATCAGTTCGACTACAATCCAACTCAAAATGTTTTTCCAAAAATACTCTCAAGAAATTATTTTCGTCCTATAATTTGGTTGTCGTAATTTTGCGTTTTTTGCTGGATTAAAATGAGACTTTTTCATCTAAATCTTAACAAAATTTGGCGTAGAATACACATTTTAATCACATGGTTTTAACATTTTTGCGGTTTTGGATGTCGGGTAGGTGTAAATTCCTATTTGGTACCCCCATCTCACCCGTTTTGGCCTCTTTGATTCCAAAGTCATGAAAGGGGACGGTGAGAAAATTCCCACGTTAATTTTATTGAATTTTATCATCCAACGCTTACGTTTACAGAGACTCATATACTGGTTTAAGGAATAAGCTATACTAAAATCCTTTTTGAAACCAAGTCAAAGGATGCAAGCTTGTAGCCTTGGCCGTAATGTGAAGGTGATATTTTATTTTATTCTCAAAATTCCTCCTGTTTCTTCTTCGTCGACATCATTAGAGTCTTGGAAATAAGAGTAAAAATTGCATTTTTTCTTGTTTTATTAAAGAAATTCTTCATACCTCATTTGTTTCATAATTATGTCAAATCCCTTTCCCACCTTTTTTTCCGTAACAAATAAAAAATCCAATCTTTCTCTTGACTTAGAAGTTGTGACTTAACTTCTTTTTTTTCACTTTCATATTGCAAGAAAAATATTTGGCATATTTAGGCATTAAAAAATCCATTTTCTGTTCCACAAAAAGAACATTGAGGAGTCTTCTGGGATCTTTTGGATAGTTGTAATTCTCCAGTGGGGCCAGTTTCCTGGTTCATTTGCATAAATCTATGCATATTAGCAGTTATCAATTTTTTCAGCAACTTTCACTGAATAAAAAAGTTGGGAAAGATGAACTTCCCGAACGAGATGGGATTAGTAATGCGGGACACAAGGGAAAAAGAGTAAAGCTATTTTTATGTGAAAGGACCAGTTTGAGCCAAACATGAATTGCATATGGGTGATATCATTTTCCCCTCGTGGGAGGATACGCAATCCTCTCTCAGTCTTGGCCTTCCCTACACCAAAATTTTTTTTTCGTAACTAAAGTCGAAAAAGAGAAGAAGAAAAAATTATTTTACTTTACAATCGTCATGCCAATAAAATTATTCATAAATAAAACCTCTTTATACGTGAATAAAATGGCATCTTTAGAGAAGAAGATGCTCTCCAATAGATGAGAAATTAGAGACTGTAATTTTTTTCCATACAAGTTATGCTAAAGCCTGACGTCACACACGTCGTCGTCCTTTCCCTTGTATTCCATAAAAAATTTATTATTTGCGTTTGAGCATCCACATGGGATTTCTTTTAAAAATCGACTCCTCGTTGTCTTCCAACACAGACGTTTGTTCAAATGGAAAAGATAAAAAAAAACATTTTATCTGTGCATTGGCTGGCAAAGGTTAAACTTTTTTTTATATTCCTTCGGTTTTATAAAACTTTGTACTCCAAAAAAAACATCATTTCCATAGAAGTAAATAATCGTTAAAAACATCTATGTACATGTACGCAAAGTTAATTACTTTGATCAGGCGTACGTCGCCTGTATCTTTATCCTCGCCAACAAAATCAAATGTATGTATGTATAGGTATAGGCAAAAATAAAATAAATATGGAGGAGGTGAGAGTCCGTATGTATTATGGACTGTGAAGTTGTGATAATTAACCAATGCTGGTGACACTGGTGTGAGTACATTTATGAATGTGATTACGAGGAGTTTAGTAAGAGATGACATCAAATAAATATAAGATGTGGAATGTAATTCATACGGTCGTACCCAACGCAGTGGGATGAATTGGAAACCAATATACATCTCCACATGTTTGTACATACTGCTACGTGCTCACCTTTGTTCATCATTACTTATTAGCTAATCAATGTTGTAGGCTAAAAACTTGTTGGGCTCTCCATTTTCTCTAACTTGCAGGTACCCTCCACTTTTTTTCTAAATTTCCCCTTTCCCCCTTTCAAGCCATGCTTATCCCCATTTCTCCCTTTCTCTTTCAGTCTCTTTTCGTTTGTCCTCACACTTGTGTTTATATTTTTCGTCTCGTCTCTCTCTCTCTCTACGCATTTACATACATGTTCTATATTTTTTCGTTGTCCCGACCATTTCCTTCGTATTTATCTTTTTATTATAAACAAATGCCTTTTTCCCTATTACTTTTCGACTTTTGAGATTCTTTTTCTCTCGCTCGCTTCTCGGTTTACCTCTATTTTTCCCAGTCTCTCTCTTTCTTTCTGCCTACACATGTATGAATCCATCTTTTTTCCTATTTCACAATTTTTCTCTCTTTCTCTGTCTCTCTCTTGTTGTCTCCCACACTCTGTCTTACTCTCCAGTTATCTCTCTCTTTGTCTTCCTCTGGTTTTCTCTTTCTTTGTATTTCTCTTGTTTTCTCTGGTTTTCTCTTTCTTTGTCTTCCTCTTGTTTTCTCTGGTTTTCTCTTGCTTTCTCTGGTTTTCTATTTCTTTGTCTTCCTCTTGTTTTCTCTGGTTTTCTCTTTCTTTGTCTTCCTCTTGTTTTCTCTGGTTTTCTCTTTCTTTGTATTTCTCTTGCTTTCTCTGGTTTTCTCTTTCTTTATATTTCTCTTGTTTTCTCTGGCTTTCTCTTTCTTTTCCTGGTTTTCTCTGTTTGTTGTCCTCGTGTTTTTTGCTACTTTTCTCTTTCCGTCTTCCTCTCCTTTTCTCTCTATTTTTCTCTCTTTCCGTCTTCCTCTTCTTTTCTCTCTATTTCTATCTCTTTCCGTCTTTCTCTCCGTTTCTATCTCTTTCTGTGTTTCTCTCCTTTTCTCTCTATTTCTATTTTTCTTTTGTCTTTCTCTCCTTTCTCTATTTCTATTTATTTTGCCTTTCGCTCCTTTTTTGTCGTTCTCTCCTTTTTCTTTTGTCTTTCTCTCCTTTCTCTATTTCTATTTGTCTTTCTTTCCTTTTCTGTCTCTTTCCCTGTTTTCCTATTATTTGCTCACGCTGTATTTCTCTCTTTTTATTTCTGTCATCATCTGTTTCTTTCCCTTTCTCCCGCTTTTTCCCTCTTTCTCTTTCTACGTCTATCTTTTACTATCTATTTCTCTGTTGTCCACTCTATTCACTCCGTCTTGTCTCTCACTGATTTTTCGCTTCATCTATGCTTCCACAATTGTTCCGTTTTTTTGTCTCTCTCAATATTCTCACTGTCTCTCATTCCTCAATTTTTTTCAGCTTATTTCTTCATTTCACTTGTCTCTCATCTGAAAGCCTCCACCCGTCTGTATTTTTTGCTTAGTAGTACTCTTCCTGGTTTATATCCATACTGGATGTTTTTCAACTTATAACAATTGCCTTTCCTCCAAATCTGATTAAAATTGTAAACGTTTCTTAAGTTTAATCATGACAGAAACGACTCGTTGCACGTCAACTTTTGGTGTATACCTAGAACTAGAACCAGCTTTTGGTTTGGTACTAGAAGCATCGTTAATTGTTAGCATTTTGAGGGTATTAATTATTCTCAGAATTGTTCCTAATTAGAAGCGAAATGAGTGTCTCGTGACAAATGTCCTCATACAAATACATACTGTAGGCGTGTGGACTCTAATCATGCCATTGCCAATGCCAATTAGTGGAAGCAATGTATTAATTTGACAAAAGATCAAATAATCCGTTGGAAATGGGGTAGAGAATCGCCGATTCCGTGTAATTTGTATGCCAGTGCACATTGTCTGGAATAAGCACGTGTTTGTTCTATCCAAACTTCCTTGTAATTAAAGGGGCAGAAAATAAAAAGCGACGTAATTGGAAAAAAATGACGGGGTGGAGTAAGTGGGGAGAAAAAGGTAATAACGATTCCCCTGAAAAGTAGCTTACGCAATGTGAAATCACATGTTTTATAAAACCTGGAATTTTCCTCTAGAAGACAAAAAATGAAGGAAAAAAGAGTGAAGATGGAATTTAGCAAAATCGTAATAATTAAATTTCCACAAAAACCACTCAAGGAACGGTTACATCACATCAGTCTTTATACACAATAGTAATAGTAGTATATCTGTGTGTGCAAAACTGAGTTGTGCCTATTACTCTGATTCAAAAAGCTCACACGTCATTTGAAGATCGCATGGCCAGACGAAGGTTGATGGTTTTACATGGGATAAAATATCGTCCTATAACTAATGACATACATACCAATAATGGTAATAGTAATAATAAAAAAAAGGAGGGGAAATAAAAGAAGAGTGAACGAGAGGGAAGAGACCACAGAAAATTACTAATGGATTTCCCCATAAGATAAAAATCCTTTACGTGCCACTGATACTTTAAGAGCCACACATGTTTCCTCTTGCCGTGCCCCATTTATACACTTGTGACTTATATTCTTCTCTATTGACTTTGATTTTGCACTTTTTTCTTCACCTTCTTGCTCTTACTTCTAGCCATATTTGTTTCTCTATTATTGACCAACCCTTTACCGATTTCCAATCACCGGCTATCAAGTGTGTGAGTAATCTCCCCAAGAACATGTGAAGGAGCTGCAACAATTGAGGTGCATGAGAAAAAATTGTAGAAACAAAAGAGATTATCATTGAGTCTCTCTCAACATGTTTTGGGGGACGTACGAAAAAAAAAGTTCTTAAGTTCTTGTGGACTTGAGAAAACAAAGATGAAGAAAAATAAACTTTGAGCACAGAGATAGAGAGAGAGAGAGAGAGAGGCGGAGGGAAAAAAGGAGCAAAAGGAGCACGTTTATCCTCGAACAAATTAACAACGTTAAATAGTTTGCAGAATAATCACTTGGTTTGCAAAAACATGGCAAAAAAACAAGAATTTTGCTTTTAGGAGTTGGCCGTTCCTTTTTTTCCGGCCCTGTCAAGTGGTGCAAAACACTCATATAAAAGTCCAATGTTCACCCTTTCCTCTCCAGTCCGGCTCCGGTAATGAATCAGCGTCAAGAATAAAGAATTATTCTCACTCCCATTGTGCATATACTGATTTTTAGATATTATATTTCTCCATTAGCCAAAACTACAAAATGAAACCGTGGTTTCAGTCTAGCTTAGCTTGCTTACGCTCGCTGTTATTCATTCATTCTCTAATTTCTTTTAAAGCTGCCCAATTGAACATCACTGTCCGTTTCCTCCAGCAAATGGAATATGCATATATTAGTACTTAACGGATAGGGGGAAAAAACTTGGGGTAAAGCGTATTTATTGAGTCGTTCTGGAGGAAAAAAATATTTTTTTTTTGCAAGGGCAATAAAAACTTGCTCCGTAACCACAGAATTGTGGGCAAACTTTGGCCTATCTGACTGCTATATCTTGATGTGTAAATTACAGATCTGTATGAACAGTCAATTTTTTTACTTGGTTTAACTGGTATACTTTTTTGGGGGGGATTTTTTTGTTACTCTAAAAATGGAATAATAACCTGCTTTTAATTTGCGCCGTGGGAAATTATTGCGTCACTTGCTCCTTTGGTGTGTCTTATACGTCATCAACAATTGTTTGGGTCAGCCCTAGAGAATCATTGGGGTTTCCAGTGATTTATTTGTATATTCCAGAGTTCCAGGATTTCGTTCCGACGTGCCGACGTCTATATATTGATGGGTGACGTAGCCAGATTTAGGTAGATTTAGCAGTAGTATTTAGAAATAGTTAGAAATAAGTAATTAATA